>JBAMHV010000004.1:27783254-27800752 GCA_037177535.1 Pseudomugil gertrudae | reverse complement strand
CACACGCGGGGCATTCTCTGGATGTATATATATATATATATATATATATATATAGTTAAAAAGGTTAGCTTCAATATATATATATATATATATATATATTTATGATCTTTTCCTTTCTTTCAGATGTGGTTCTGTAACCTGACAAGACTTCACAGCAAGTCTTCCATCCATTGGAGCTGCAGTGATGGGGTTTATAAGGCTGAAATGTTCTGGTAATCAATAAGGATCATAGTCTGACTGACGGAGACACATAACAAAAAATACACAGAAAAAACTCCCTTTTTTTAAAAAAAAGGTGAATGCATTGACTTGAAAATAAAGTTTTCAGGTGGTACAGCTACCAGAAAAGTGTTCAACCTGCATTTTATATGATACATTATAGATAAAAACTCACAGTAGAGATACAATACATTGTGGACATTAATTGGAGCAAAAACACATTTGTTGGAAAATGTTTCCAAAAATCCCCCAATAATAATATATTTCTGCAAATCTAAATAAATATGAGTTACTGTAAGTCAGACTATTTCACTCATTTATATTCATTTATGAGACATCAAATTGGCATCGCCTTACTGCATTTACTACAAAACACAATATCCATTTAGAAGTATTTACCAATTTGAATCCATTTTTAATTAGACGTCGGATTTGATTACAAATTATTCTGTTTGACAACACATTATCATTTATGTTGATGCACTTTGAGTTGTCCTGTACATGAAAGGTGCTATACAAATAAACTTGCCTTGCCTGTGTTATTCATAAAGTAACAAGTAAAGGAAAGTACATAAAACATCACATTGTTTTTAAACATAGAAGGTCTTTATAATGAGGTGATAAGTGGTATAAGTGAGGACATGCTTGTGGAGCCATGTGTCTAGCAACACTCCTGGTGTGGAAATAAACATTTAAGACCTCACTGGACAAAAACCAAGGTTTGGATCAGAACTCTTGGCAGATCCAGAATATTGTATTCTCATAAAGAGTCATTTAAGGGGCCATATAAAAAAAATATTTTAATAAATCCTATAAACCTTCTTAAAAGTTGACTTTTGAGAAAAAAAAACTTCTTTGCTAAAAGTTGCATTAAAACTTTATATCTCACTCACACTTTAGGCGAGGCGTAAGACTCTTAAAGGGTTAGTGTCAGA
Organism: Pseudomugil gertrudae; assembly: GCA_037177535.1. NCBI lineage: Eukaryota > Metazoa > Chordata > Actinopteri > Atheriniformes > Pseudomugilidae > Pseudomugil > Pseudomugil gertrudae. The sequence continues at coordinate 27,799,598 of JBAMHV010000004.1, read as the reverse complement.
TTAAAACAGTATCAGATGCCATAAAATGATTTTAAGACATCACTTCCAAACCTTTCAAATTCCCCCATATAGAACAGCAAACTGTTAAATAGACAATAAAAGTGTATTTGGACAATAAATCAACAATATTAGACAAAAAAAGTACAAGCAATTAATGCTAAAATTCATGTTTCTTAATTTAAGTCTTCAAAAATGTATAATACAATTTGGAATATGGTTAGGCTACTGGAAGCATTGCGCTTCCCTCAGTTAAAAAAAATAGGGACTTTATTATGTAACATTGTTTTATTCTAAAATTATTCAAATGATTGCATTAGGCAATACATTTGACAGAGAAAACGTTAGACTTACAGCGTGCACAGTACGGAGACATTTTGTCATCTTTGTAGCAGGTTATTACATCATGTGATGGTGATGCTGGATGGCACTGTGATAAACCAGGACTACATCTTCCTCTTCCAGTTCCAGCCATGTATATAGTCATTTTAATTTTAGTTTTCAAAAGACAGCAAGGCTGTGATCGTGTCAAAGTTGAACAATTATTCACTGACAAAAAAGATTTTAAATGTTTATATGTTGACAGGAATAATTTCCATAAAATGTATTTGGCTCCAGTCCGGGTCACAACATAACCCGCATACTGAACCGTGTGTTCTTACAATGACATTCATCACAATAATCACGTGATTAGAATAAATTATCACATTATAAGGTGATAAGTTTGAAAGTAGGACTAAACTCCACATATTTATAAAACTACTACAATTTGAATTTCCCTTTGGGATCAATAAAGTATTTTTCATTTCATTTTCATTCATTTCATATTCTCAGCATTTAGGAGTAAAATGTCACTCTAAGATAAATGCGACTGCTGGTCTGAAGTTTGGACCTGAATCAGAATATGTTCTGGTGTGGAGCGGCAGCAGCATTTAGGATTGGTTGCAGTTGGTAATTTAAAAAAAAGCCTGTAAAACCTTGATTAATGTTGTCAGACACGTCTTGTAAAACAACTCAAAGGGGACTCTAAACTGTAAAAACTGAAAAACAGATTAAATTGATTATCATACTGAGTTCATGTTACACACATCTAATATGGATGTCTCGTCTCATGAACATGAGCAAAGACAGCAATAAATAATAACCATGTTGTAAACGTTTGTTTTCTTGTGGCTGAGAATCTGTGTGATGAGAATCTTTTAAAATGTGAGTTACAACATGGATAAAATATCAACTCTTCATGTATAAACTGTAAATGTGATCTGACTCAGAAAGAGGAAGATGGAGGACAAAGTAAAATGTTATGCGTTTGGTAGAAATCACCACAAGATGGCAGCAGAGCCCCACAGTGTGATGGGCAGCATCATTGTTCCAGTTACAGAAGGTGTGGTTCTCTGTGCAACAGACAACATTCTTACCCTGATGCTTTTCTCCCCCATATGATGTAATAATGGCTTAAAATCAGAGACAGCTGATAGTGGAGTTAGGATGAGATTGAATTAGGCTAATAAAAAACATTGAATTAACAAAACACAATACCATTTTATTCCTGTAGCCCTTTGACAACAGCATAACAGCTCAGTAAAGTACTGCACATAAATATAAACAAGAGAAAATAGCATAAAACAACACAAATAAAGAAAAAGGATTAAAATGCAAAAAGAACAATAAAACAGCTGTTAATAAGAGCAACAAAGATGAAAAAATTAAGACACAGATAACAACTCCCATTTCTTAAAAATATTGCATTTTTACTATACAGTATAGTAAAAATGCAATATTTTAAAAAGGAGTTTAAAAATGAGACATACCACAAAACTCATGGGCTTTGTATCCATGTTTCTAATATGAATGCTAATGAATTACTATCAAAGTCATACAGCTAATCAGAGGTCAAGGTGTGGTTCAGCATATATATATATGAGGACTGAGGACAGAGGACATATACAGGGGACTAACCTCCACTACTGGGAGCCGTCCAGGTTAACCTGTCGTACCAGGGGCAGGAAGCTGCAGTGAGATTGTTTGTAGTTAAGTGGGAGGGGCCAAGTTTGCTGGGTCGAGTCGTATTAAGGAAGATTGGCCTGGAATAGGGAGAAAAATAAGCACATTAAAGGAGTTTAAGACCTCCTAACAAAGTATGCAGATGTTTTAAAGTTGAACTAGTCACTCTCCAAGCCACAGCAGTTAAGTTATGGGTGCACCCCACAGCACAACCATGTTTTTTTTAAGCCCCGTCCAGCTGTACCAAGACAGCCAAGGTTGACGAATTGCTGGAGAGGCTGACTGGGATGCACCAAATGGTCATGCCAGTATATGCTGTGACTCCAAAATGACAGTGAACCAAGCCTCACAACCAGACATCTACCCATTGTCATAAGTGAAGGCTCTGTTTGCTACATTAGCAGGTGGTAAGACCTTCACAAAACTGGATATGCGTCATGCATACCAGCAGCTGCTGCCTGATAAGGATTCTAAGCAGTATCTCACCATTAACACCCATAAAGGCTTGTTCAAGTACAATCACTGGGTGTTTGGTGTTGCATCTAGTGGGGCAATTTTTCAATGCACAGTGGACATGTTGCATTCCTCAGGTAGCAGTCTATTTAGATGACATCCTCCAGTTTGCTTCCAGTGGAAGAGAGGGTGAGGTCCATTAAAGATACTTAAAGCCCAAGAAATATGGGAGAGTTCAGGCCCTTTTAGCTCATGCTTCGTAAATTACAATGGCAACTTCACTTGATCTTAGCCCTTTCTACCAGTTACTGCACAAAGACAGCATATGGAAGAGCAACTGGCTCAAGTGACAGAACTGCCACATTCTGATAGATTTCTGGTGCACTTTGATCCAGATAAATCAGTGGTCCAGTCATGTGATTGCCCCCTCTCCGAAGCTGTCCTTTCACATAGAAAGGAGGACAGATCTGACAAATCAATAGGTTATATGTGAGGCACATTTACAACAGCAGAAAAAAGATACTCATAACTGGAAAAAGAAGGACAAGCAGGGGTATTTGTAGTTAAATGTGTCCACCAGTACCAGTATGGTCACCATTTCACCATTTTTACAGATCACAAGTCCTTCACAGGGTCCAGTGTACCAAGTCAGCAGCGAAAATGCAAATGCTGATGCTTTCAGCCATCTTCTCCTGCTGACACATCCAGTAACTCATGCATGCCAGCAGAGACTGTGTTACTAGATAAACTGTCTCAGACCTCCATGACAATGAAACATATCCAGAGTTGGACAGAGATCCGGATCTCATTCAAAGTGCTGGATGGCCACATAAGGCCACATCTTTTCCACACACCAGCAGGTCCCCTTCATTACTGATGTGCTGCAGGAATTTATGGAGAGGAACAGTGTTCATCATGTTCACATTGCTCTGTATCATTTTACCTCAAATGGTTTAGCAGAACAGTTTAGCGGTTGAGACTTTGAAGGATAGCGTAAGGAAGATGTCAGGGCCTGGAGACCTCACCTGGATATTCTTCACCCAGATCCAGGGACCAACATGCTAGAACCAGAAACAAGGCGTTTGCTAAGGACTTTCGCCTTGGTCCAAATTAGCTGCCGGATGTTACAGCCTAGCTCTGTGTATCATTGATGGGACCCTGGAATTATGTTGGTGAAATGAGACTTCACCTGGCTCCTTTTTACTTTGCTGATGCAGGTTAAACAGATAGTTTTAAGCTTGTTTGCGGCTTAGTGACTAAGCTAAAAATGAAACGGGCAAAGCTGCCGCTGGCTGATCTCGTCCTGGCTTACAGTCAAATGATAATGCCTATTAACGACAAGTGTGGACAAATACTTTTAAAAGAAGTGGTTGTTAGCTGTTCTTAGGTTCTTAGAACTTAAAATGGCACTTTAACTTTATGTCCATTCGGTTTTGCCCGGAATAGTTTTGATTTCTTTTTCTGCTGTTTTGATTTAAAATGTAATTAAAGGTATTTTTTCAGACATAGCTAGAACTTGGGTTTACAATATAAATGTCTGTGGCTATTGTTTAATTCCATTAAAAGCCATTTTAATGTAAAGATAATGGTTCTGGGGGCGACTATTATGTGGTTAAAATGCAATCAATCAAGATTAATTAATTGCAAAGCATCTAAGAACCCGAGTGACTTTGAAAGTGCTTCATCAGCTGGGAAAAATGTTTAAATTTGTGGCTCTGCTCTCTGTAATCCACTGCATCACTGACTATGAGTGCTTCCTTATTAGCTCTGTGTGGTGTCTTTCAAACATGAGCTTTGAACAGACCCCACCTTCCCCTCGCCTCTTCAGTTGCAGCGAAGTTTCACACGTCTGCCATCTACGGCTGGAAATGGTTACAGGTTTAAGCTCTCTAAATTGAGGGAAGTTCGGTGCTTTGTAAGTTTACACGGTTAAACAAAAGCATCATTTTTTGGAGACGAGTTTGCATATTGTTTTTGAGTAAAGCCAAATTCTTGGATTTAGCATGGGTTTAAAAAATTATTTGTATCATGCATTTAATTTGTAAAAGCATTTTAATGGACTTGATATGATGGAACATAAAGACATAATTAAAAGGGCTTAATTACATTAAAATCAGTTGTATAAGTTAGAGTTTAATCTTCATTCATTTTGTGTCTGTGTTTTATGAAATGAAAGGTTCGTCCATCTTCACTCACCAGTATGCGTTAATGTGTTTGTTACGACACTGTGAAAGTGCCACATTATTAAAAATTGATAGATATTTTTGCATTTCCATTAAGGTTTGATGTTAGCGAGTCATCTTTGATGGACAGGTGGGATGCTGGAGAAACCCACATCCCATCAGCAGTGAGGAGAGAGAGTGGAGTGTTGAAACAGGGACTTCCCTCAGCCTCCATCATCTGCAGGGAGGGAAAAAAAACACTCACACACACACCGCCTCCCACACACACACACACACGCACACTCTGCTGAGAGCTAGCAAGAGGCTTTGCACAGTTTCACACGAAAGCCAGACAAAGGGACTGTAACCTGCCACAATGGAGGAAAACATGGATGAATCGCAGAGCCAGAAAGGTAGGCGCGACCAATAACTTGTAGATTTTGATCTTCCATCAGCTGCTCCTGTTTGTCATTGTTCTGCTCCTCCATCCATCTCCGTATCATGGGATTCCTTTGTGTGTGTGTTGTGGGCAGAGAAAGAAGACGGCGTTCATGCCCTGCAGAAAAAAGAGATGTGCTTTTCTTCCTCTTACACCGAATACGAATATTTCCTTCATGTTTGGTCCGGAAAGCATTTTCCGGACAGGTGGGATGTTTGCGGTTGTGATTTTTAATGTCTGGTCCTGATAACACCTCCAGATCAGGAGCGGCTTCCTCCCCCCCCTCCTGTGTTCCATGAATGGATGCTTAAATAAACAGATTGTCTGGGTAGAAGATGAGAAGACATGACAGACACAGGAGAGTTGGATTGTTTTGGAGGCTGAATGGACAGATGGACGGACAGATGGATGGATGGGTGCATGGATGGGTGGATGGATGGAGGAGGTGGGAGTGGCTGTGGGGGAGGAATGGGGGAGATGAGGGTGACAAAGAGGAGGCAGAGTGGGGTAAAACCTTGAAATAAAGAGTAAAAATCAGAGGGAGGGGGAATAAGTGGGGCAGTGATTGATGCTTCCATTGGGCTTTTCTTTGTTAGCCTCCATTGTTGATGCTTCACGCTTGTCTGAACGCCTTTTCCTCTCCTCTCTCCCTCGCTCTCTGCACGTCGCCCCCCTTTCTTTGCCGTCTGCGTCCCTCCCTCTCCTTTCCCTCCATTTTCTCCATATCTCTCAATCACAAGCCGTCTCCCATCGCAGAAAACTGACGGACACAGGCAGAAAATCCTGTCTGGAAAATTCTTTCTTTGCATTTTGAGTCATCTCTCATCCACCTCAGACCGTCCCTTCCCTCCTTTTTTATCCTCCTTTCTCTTCTTCATGTCTTTTGTCCAGATTACCTGTAAATCTGATTTAATCTCTCTGACTTCCTGATGGATTTTTCCAGATGGCATTTTAATGAGTTCAAGCATCCTTCCAGGATTATAATTATTATTACAATAATTATTATTGTTTTTGTTGGGGCTCTAAATGGGCGTGTCCGCCTTCCTCATCGCTTCTTCTTGGACAAATCAGACGTTTTTCATCACGTTTGCATAGATTCAAAATTATGTGTAAAAAATCTTTGACGGAAAATCATCAGTTATTTAAAAATATTACTGTATTAAGGTTTATTAAGACTGTTTCTATGGTAACAGTATTTAGGCATTGTCTTCTGTTGTGTGATTGGCAGATTTGTGCGTTCTTTCTGGAAGAAACCTGCTCCAGCCAATCAGAGAGCTGAATGGCGAGACGTGGTGTTTCATTTCAGCCACTTTTCTTTCTTTTTTTTTCCTTAGCTTTCACCCCCTCTCCTTCTGTTCGCCCATTTAACCGGTTTCCATCCTGAATGTGGGAGAAAGACTCTCCATCTTCTTCTTTTCCTCTTTGCGCCTCGCTTTGGCTTCCATCTCGCTGACCTCGCCCTAGTTTCCCCCCAGTTCTAAAAACCAGTGACAGATCACAGGTGTGTGAGGGAATAAGGCAGGTCAGGTGAGGGGGAGGCTGAAAGAAACTGAATTCAGTAGGTGTTTCAAAATGTCTGCATTTTTAATCATTGTTGCATTTAATGGTACCAGCAGAGCTGATGAGTCAGTGGTGAGATTCTTTTCTATCAGCCATTAATCACTCAGCTCAAAGTGTTCCAACATTTTGGTAAAAATTCTGTTTGTAAAGGTTCAGACAGCATACACCATCAAAATCCACACTGTTAACTCCTTATTGCCTGAATTTGTTTACAATTATTTAAAAACAAAATAAATACAAAAAAGGAAAAGAGAAGACTGGAATAAATGTAAGTACAAATAAATGTGAGACAGATTTATAAAAACTAATGAATAAATGTAAAAAAATCACATTAAAGAAGTTAAATAAATGAGTTTGATTACAGAAAAATAATGAAAACATGGCTGGGAGTGGTTTATTGCTAATTTGCTGCAATGGGCGTGAAAGGGTTTATCAGGTAAAATCATATGTATCAAACATGGTTTAGATGAGAATAAACTGTTATTGAGATTAAAGAAAATACTTAACTCTGGATTTAACCCGTCTCTGCATCTGCACAGTGTTTCCTGCAGGTGCTTTAGGACTCGTCAGCATAAAGACAGAAAAGTTTGGGTCTGTTTAAATGAAAGCTGTGATGGTTTCTGCACATCTCAGCGAGCTTACAGGCTGTTTGCAGCCTGAAGGTCACCACCTGGCTGTCTCACCTGGGTCCTCGGACCCGCGGCCAGCAGGATTCAGCTCCTCTTCATACTCACTCGCTGGATGGGTTTGTGGAGTTAAATATTAAAATATTGTAACAAAGAAGTTGCAAATTGACCAGCATGGTTTTTTTAGGAGACTTTCATGCCTGAACATCAACTGGAAGCTGATAAAACACAAATTAAGATGCATCAGAGACCTATCGAGAATACACAACATGAAATTTCCTCAGATTATCTTTAATAGTCTGGATTAAAATAAAGATATTATGATATAATATTAAATATATAATATAAATAATAATCATATCATATTAGAGTGATAATTGTGAATACATGAGCTGGTGCTCATCTAATTTGAGCTGATTAACTATTTAGTCCCGGTAATTGTTTGTATGATTCTTAGTTTCCAACATCTCTGTTTACTTCACTTTCAATAAAAGAAAAAAAAAGATTGATCTGCTTTTCGGGTTTATGGGATGTGCACACCTGGGAGAAAGTCTCAGGGTGGAATCAGGAGGGATAATGTATCTTATGTCTCCGGAGGTCCAAGATGAAGCAAAAATAAGAAAATGAAAAGAACCTGCTTCATCTGCTGCAAATGACCCAACCTCAGATGTGTGGAACAAAATGAGTTCATCAGAATTCCCAAAGAGCATTATGGCTTGATAAAACAAAACAAAGCTTTCTAATCAGCAACACAATGAAAGAGTATATTGTTCAGGTGCAAATTTTACATCAACTGGAAATTATTTCACAATAAATTTCTCTAAATGTATTTAGTTTCTCATCATCATCATCAGATTTTTACATGTGACCCTAGTATTGTCACCCTCAGAGTGATCTCACCTGTTGATCAGCAGCTGACATTAAGCTTTATGGTAACTGCTCAGATGAACTTTCTCTCATCTACACAACTCATTAAACTCCATCAGAGTAACGAGGCGCTTTCTGCAGTGGCTGAAGGAGATGGTCCTCCTGTCCTGGCTCTCTGGTCCTGAACAGGAAAACTGAGGCTGATCTAACTGCTCTGTTGTTGTTAATGAGAGCTGGGATTACAGGAAGACAACCAGAACAGTAAAGCTGCTGCAGGTTGATTTGACAGAAACCGGAGGAGGTCTTTTGATCTGCAGGATAGGGTGATTTTATCATCCAGCTGATGGGGAGGATATTTTTACCAGGAAATTCCTGCATAGGAATTTACAACAGAGGAGAGTTAAACATATGCAATGTGTTTATGAATGAAGTTTCAGATCAATCTGGTCTGCATCTGGTTTGTGCTTTTACCTGGAATTGGTGGTTTTTTTGTAAAACCTTGCAGCAGCTGCCTGAAATATTTGTAATGAATTAGTTTTTATTTATTGTGGAGGTCTGACTGAGACTGACAGCTGTCCTGTAACTGATAGTGGACTGAGTGTTTGCCTGATGTCCATTTCATTATTATGACCACTAATAGAAAGGAACTTAATGGAGGGAGGAATAAGTCAATACAAATTGGCTTTGCAGGCCAACAAAGGGAGGGGAGGGAGGGAGGATACACATACCAGCAGAGAAGCATCTCTTTTATTCTCTCTCTCTCTGGAGATAATTTTATAACAGTCCACTGACACAAGACAGGAAATTTGCTTGAGTTCTGCAGTGTTTCACCTTCACACAACAAACAGATGGCCGAGCACTGCGAGGAGGAGGTTAGCTCCAACTGTAACTGTTACCCATGATGTTCCTCTTACATCCAGCAGTAAAGCTGCACTCTGCTATGTTTGCTTTCTGAAGCCTCAGAAAATGGGACAAATTAGCACTCGCATCGACTCGGTGAGCGTGTGTTTACTGCGTGTTTGCTGCATCCAGTTCCAAATCCTCCCTCTCTGTGAAACAACAAGCGAGGCTGCTGTCACCGAGGCTTGGCAGCTTCGCCCGTTTTCTCCGTTTCGTGGAGTCGCTCCAACCTCAGTCTGAGGATGACATCATCACCACAGTCTGTCTCTGAGCTGGAGGAGGGAGTGGTCCAGGTTCTGCATGTACAGCACCACAGGAAGGCCAAAACAACGCCTTTCTTCCCAACCTTCAGCGTTACTGAATTCTCCTCTGGTGACTACACTGTTGCAATGATCATTTTTATGGGCCTGTCTGGAGCAAAGCCATAAGCTTTATTGCTGAAATATATCTGTTCTACTTGTGTTTGTATTTATAGGTCCCTGTTTGCACACTGAATAATGTAATCAGGAACGATTTACTAGCTTTTCACTCATCTCGGTTTTATTTCTTTCTTCTGGCAGACGTCAAACATCTCACACATTTCAAAGCATTCGTTTTAGAATCAGATCAAGTAAGTGAGAGAAAAGGAAAGCATGTTTTCATGATTTAAGCCAAAATTAAAACAGCTTTTTAGGTTATTTTGCAGCTGGGAGCAACAACAATACCTGTTTTTATTTTACAATGCACAGACGTTATATTTCCACACGTAGATACAGACTTCTGCTTGAGACGTATTTCTTTTTATTCATCTTTTTAGGATCTATTCATTAAGTACAATCAAATGTCTGTCCACATATATGCAGAGAACAAAAAGAAAAGAAAGTAGAGGTTTTTATTTTTAGAGACGTTTGAGGAAACATTTGATAAATGGAAGATTGGACTTATGTGGTGACAGAACAGGTGGTGGTAGATGAAACAAGCATAGAAATATATTATTATTAATAATAATAATAATAATAATAATCTGATTAGCCTGCCTCTTGCTAATTGCTGGGCTAGGCACGGTGATCCTATGGAAAATGGATGGATGGTACAGGAAATAAATGAATGCTCTATCCATGCATTTTTCCATACCACTTCATCTAATTCAGGGTCACAGGTAACTGGAGCCTATCCAAGTAGTCGATGGGCAGAAGGAATGCTACACCTGGACAGATCGCCAGTCCATCACAGGGAAACAGAGACAAACAACCACTCACACACACAGTTACTTCTAATGATAATTTAGCATGACCAATCAACCTAACATGCAAGTCTTTGGACGTTGGGAGGAAACTGGAGTGAACCCACGCTAACACGAAGCATGCAAACTCCACACAGTACGACTACTGCCTGAGCCGAGGCTCAAACCAGCAACTTTCTCGTCGTGAGGCTGTGGCGCTAACCACCACACCACCGTGCAGCCCAATGAGTTCATGAATCAATAAATAATCCAAATATGGAAAATGATTTTCTTCCACTGTCAATATTCTGTTGCATTCACAACAATAAATGATACAATAAATACTGAGAATAGTTTAACCATATTAACCAGTTTGCTTAGTTTGTGATAATCCATCAAATATCCATCCAGCATTATATGTACACTCAATGCAGCTCATTGTATTTGTGGGTTACTCTACCTGTACTGCCGTGGTTCCATCTTGAACATTCAGACAGACCAGAACATCCCAACAACACGGTCTAAATAAAAAATGTATGGAACATCTTATTAACTTACAGGGTAGCAATTGAAAAAGGTATGAAAAATGAATTTTCCATGAGTCTTTGCCATCTTTGCAAAGTTGGCTTTGTGGGTCAGTGAATCTGTAGAAAGACGATTGTTATTGGGAAACTAAAGCTGAAACTTTATCTTTAGCTTATTATCTCACTGCACTTTGCTGGAAAGCTGTAGAAACAACTTGTTGGTTCAGTAATGACATGCTGTTCCTACAAAACATGAATAATTTATCACTACTAAATATTCAGACTAAATCTAAGTTTACAGCGATGTCAAGATGACTTCACTTTATGATTAACCCTCGTATAAAACAACACCATTAATAAATCCTAGAGATTTATCAGTGTTGTCACTTCAGAGAAAGAGATAATGCCTGAACTGCAATAGTAGATCAGCGCATCTTGCACACGGAATAACCACAAAGTTATCTAATATACCAGCTGAGTGAGACATCATGCAGCAATCCTCCAAATCTAAGACTGGAAAACCATTAGAATCATCATAACGATGCAGAATAAAATTTAGTTTAGTGCTAGGACAAGCCAGTTACATCGCTAATTGTTAATACTGTGTTGTTTATGCATTTATTAGTTGACTTAAACAAACACACAATGACGCCACAAATCAGCGGTGTACCCGCGACCTGTCTGCCTCTCACCTGATGATTGCTGGGATTGGCTCTAACATCAGGAGGCTGCACGGTGGAGCAATTGGTTAGCCTCACAGCAAGAAGGTTGCTGTTTCGAGCCTCGGTTGGGAGGAGGTCCAACCAGTACCCTTTCTGTGTGGAGTTTGCATGTTCTCCCCGTGTTAGCGTGGGTTCTCTCCAGGTACTCTGTTTTCTACAGTTCAAAGACATGCACATTGGGGATAGGCTGATTGGAGACTCTAAATTGCCCATAGGAGTGTGTGTGTGCATGGTTGTTTGTCTCAGTGTGTGTTGGCCCTGTGATGGACTAATGACCTGTCCAGGGTGTACCCCGCCTTTCGCCCGATGTCAGCTGGAATTGGCTCCAGTCCCCCTGTGACCCCTTTCAGGGAATAAGCAGTAAATAATGGATGGATGGACCTATAAGGAGAGCTCATGTGAGTTTCACTTTTCATAGCATTGGAACATTTACAGAATAATCATGATAATAACGAACTTGTGAAATTTATTTTCATGAGCTGGCATCTGGACCACTGTTCTGCTGTGGAAAGGGAAAGGTAAAAAAACCAAAAGAAATACCTGTATTATAGTGTAACAGTGCAGGTAAGTGTGAGCAGAACCTGACCTTCCCACCTCTTCTTTCACTGTGCTTCGTGGTCCAGGCGTCATGTTTGCTTTCTCACCTTTACAGTCCTGGATCAATCACCACTCAGAAGAATTTAAAGATTATTACATTTATAATGAAAGATATTTTGAAATGGTTGCTCTCTTGCATTTTTGCTGAGCCACAACTGGGACTGCAGGGTGTTCTGGATGAGGAATGAATAAATGGTATCAGTGCAAAGGATAGTCTGTAAGCTGGTGTATTGATCGTTCACTCTGCCGTACTTCATTCATACCTCCTGTAACACCTGGATCGTCTTACAGGTGCATGAGTTGTATGACAGGGCTGTTGATGTGCTGTTATCGGCTGCTGAAAGTGTGTCAGTGTTTTCACTGAGCGATGGACACAGGGATGGAGAGGAAAGGAGGGATTTATGGATGAACACACAACTTGATTGGCAGCTAGGAGAATCATGCCAGTTGAGGCCGCTGCCTTTATCTGTGTGTCACAGAAGATATATAGAAAATGACCTCCTTTAATTTTGCTTTAGATTTTAAACATGAAAAACTTGTTTTTTAACCTGTATAAACCCCCTCACCAGTGCAGGTTTGATTCCCTCCTGTTTTATATATCTGGGTTAAGCATATCTCCGTTTTTATGCTGCAGAGAATCTGAACTTGTCATGATCTATTAGACTCCTGAGTGCATCTTCAGGCCACTTTGTGTCTTTCTCTGTATTTGTGTGACACAGCTCAATAATCCTCTCAGAGCTGAGACACAGCGATCCACACAAACACATACACAGCAGCTGTGTTGGTCTGTTAGACAATCAGGCTAGACAGTCATGTCAAAATTGCTGCCTAATGAGCAGCAATGCTTGTGAGAAAGTGCATGTGTCAGAAAACACACCACGAACATTTGGGGCTAATCTTTCCCCAGTGATTCCCTTTCTGCTGGAGGAGACATCTTCATATCAAAGAATGATGCAGCATCAGAAAAAAGTGTTTTTTATGTGCAGAATTGGGTCCTTTTTCATAAACTTTACAGATAGTGTAGTTCAATGTGGAAATCAGAGTAATACCACTGGAAACCATTGGGGGCAGTGTTGAGCTGTTTAGCTGATGTGTGACCAGCAAAAAGAACAAAGAAGAAGAAAAAGATGATGTAATTAACTATTGCAAGGACCCCACCCACATAACTGTTTTGTATATTTGACAATCTCATTAAAATGTTTATCACCTTGATCTCGTCCACTGTTGGATTGTGGATGCATCATTTAAAAACCCTGTCAATGTAAAAGGAGGCATGGAAATTCAATGACGTTAAAAAAGGACGTGCAGTACCTATTAATGCATGTAGAGGGAGTAAAAATGGGCCTTAAGGGTGCATTCACACCAGTATAGTCCAAGGCCCTATTTAGATTGGGTATTCTGAGAAGGTTTGCACTTTCTATTGGTTTGGTTTGCTTTCACACTGCACTTTTCTTAACCAATTCACAATAACATGCGGCTGCAACGACTGCTCTCTACGGGGCAATATTCCCAGAAGCAACCACTGACCAGTCAGTCATTTTCTTAACCTGCTTAATCCAACTAAAGGTTGCAATGAGCTGGAGCAGCAGGATACATCCTGGACAGGTCACCAGTCCATCACAGGGCCCACACAGACAGACAACCTAGAATGCAGTGGGAGGAGTACCCATAGAGAACCCACATATACACAGGGGGAACATGCAAATGCCACACAGAAAGGCCACTGTTCAGACCCCAGTTGTTTCAATTTTAAATTAAATCTTTTTCATTAAAAAAGACAAAGTCCAGTCTCCAAACTTACCAGTGGCAGGTTAAGAGTGACCCAGAGCACACTGGGGGTGATGATGCCTTGATGATGGTGCCTTCCTGGTAAAAGAGTTTTCCTTTCCACTTTCACCTCATGCATGCTCAAGATGGGAGGTTGGATCAAAGTCAAGAATCAAATTTGATGTGTGTAAAGTGCCTTGAGATGACATCGTGGAATGGCGCTATACAAATAAAGCTGAATTGAATGAAAAGTTCTGAGGGTGCATTCTCAGTTTGTGTAATGTGATCTGATATATGCCAGCCTGAAATAGTGCCCATGGTGGATTAGAAACAATGGAGCAGCCAGTTATGTTAAACATCATCTATACACAGTGACTTACTGGGGCTAGACTGAAAACATCCTGGGTTAAGGCCACAGGAAAACTACCTGGCAGCACCTTTAGGCATGGGAAAAAGTGGAAGCTTCTGAGCCCAGACAAAGTATTGATTCAACATTTTGTGCTTAATCATAGTCATTACCAACGCTGCTTTTCTAAATGTATACTTTATATCCTTTGCACTGTGATCATCTTATCCCACCTCTGATTGTTAGATGCAGACCAATCTATTTGTCCACCCTGTTTAGGAATGGATCATTAGTACAACAGCACAAGCTCCAAACCTCCTTCTATCCACTTCTTTCAGGACCGTTTGTAGGGACCCAATGAAAGATGTTGTTTGCCCCGTCTTGGGCCAGCATCCTACAACTTGTACATGTTTACCTGCTGCAACAGAATAGATTAAAATGAAATATTTCTCCAACTGATTTATCTAAGCTTTGAACAAGCCTCTTTAAAATCCATTCATCTAAATGGAATTTTGTTGTAGCAGGGAAACATAAAACAAGCAGGGCAAAAGAGCAAGAGGTCCAGAGCTGGTAATCCACACTTTATTGGAAATACATTTTATTTTTAGTTTTTTGTTGAAAATAAATTAGGCTTCTTACACATCACTGTGACGTGGAAAAAGCTAAAACACTAAAGCCGGTCTTTAGAATGAAAATTCCTGCTATAAGTATCCACAGATAGCAGAACGAGCTAGCAGGACAAATAACAAAGATGCAAATAAATTAATATATTTGAATTTATCATGCCACAACAAACAGATGTTTTATTCTTATATCCTACTCTTAATTTTATGCATATAGGTTGTTTAATGTAATCAGTTGAGATTGCACGGTGTAGTAGTGGTTAACACTGCGGTGTCTACAAAAAAAAAGGTTGCTGGTTCAAGTCTTTGAACAGTGGCCTTTCTGTGTGGAGTTTGCATGTTCTCCCTGTGTATGTGTGGGTTCTCTCCAGGTACTCTGGCTTACTACCACAGACATACATGTTAAAGTAATTAATCAATTCTCAGATGTAGTCACTTTGCATTAAGGCGTCTGCCAAAAAAGAGTAGCGAGGGTTGGACATTCAGCTTAGGGACCCAGTGGCATGTGAGGTATTATGCTGTATTTGTTCTGGTTCTTTCTATTCTATATGGAGGACCAGGAGTGTCTTTGGAAAATGCATTTACATTTTCCTATTCCTTTGTATTTTTTAAATCCTTTTTGCAATTGCATTTCTTATTGGTTTTCCCTCTCTAGTTAGCTTTCGAGTGATGTTTTGGGACCCTAAACATGAAACCAATTAGAGTTAAACCAATCAGAGCAACTCCAGCTTTCGCTTTAGTTAGACTGCCACACCTGTGGAAGTAATAGCTCGCTAACAGCTTGTTAACAGCTAGTTAACTATCCTGAAAGTAGCCTATAGTCAGATGCCGATATGCAGATACTTCACAGATAAGTCAAAACTTTGAAGAATCTGTCCAGCATACATGGGTTTCTCTCAAAGTTTGACAAGGTGGAGCTGTTACTTCACCAAATCAGAGGTGCAAGACAGAAACAACTGTGCTAACTTGCTGTTAGCCAGAGACAGTGGTGACTAGCTATATTAGCTTGCAAACTACATAAAAGTTAAATCAAAATAATGTGAATCCTCTAGAAAAAGTATTGTGTGTGTTTTTAGATTTTTAAAAAATAGTTCCCTTGAGGTATTTTTCTGGGTTTTTGCTACCCTACCTTTAATTTAGCACTGGTTGAGAGGTCACCAAGAACCAAGTCTGTTCAGACCCTTATGGAGCTATATGACGTTTGTCTTTTGCACCAAACACCTGAGGATTTGTAAAGGTCTTTTTCATTGGGCAACAAGCTTTTGCAGAGTTTGGTTGCTGAGGCACTGACCCACCAAGACACTATTTTAATGCATTTCTCTCCAGTGATGAAATAATTCCATGTCATAACATTTCAGTCACGTTTTTTGATGAAAACAGATTCTGGGGTCACAGTAGGTTACTATGACATGCAGTGATTACAGTAATCTGTGCAGAAATCCTTTTGAATTTGAGCTCCAGTTTTTTTTCTGATCAGCTTCTCACAAATAATCTATTATTACAACAAAGCAGTGATGTGGACATAAGATCATAAAATATAATGTCATATTATATAT
>JBAMHV010000004.1:27754387-27764884 GCA_037177535.1 Pseudomugil gertrudae | reverse complement strand
TGCATAAAGCAGTCAGACCAAACCAGCTGGTTTGGTCTGACTGCTTTATGCAGATTATTGGAGGAAGTTTGGACTTCTACACCAACAGAATAATTACAGAAAAGTTTTTTTTATGTAATCATGTCTATGACCGACATCTGATCTGCAGGTCCTAACTGATTCAGTTTTGCATGTGGTCCTTTCTTAATGATAGTAAGTCAGAAAAACTTTTCTCCTCGCGTGCAACTGGAAATATTGAATCTATAAGTAGAACATATAACAGAAAAACAGTCAAAATAATAAGATAAGGAGTAAAAAACTGAGAAGCTCTGAATACTTTGAAGCTTTGACTGGCCTTTGACATGGGATGGATTTAATCATGTACAAACTGCACTGCTCCAGTCTGAGTGCTGATTTCCACCTGTTAGAAAGGTTTGAGAGGAATCTATTTATCTTCTATGAGACACTTTTAATAGGAACATGTTTCATATTAATCACATCACTAGTCACATTTGAGGGCTGTGTCCATCTTGTGCCATAGAAACAGTGTCAGTGGGCCAACTTTCTCTGCATCCAATGATAACCCAAGGAGTGCATCCTCCAGCTCACCACAGGCAGGTTCATGGTGACTCACCAGAGCACCAAATGGCAGGCATGATGGAAAAATCTGTGCAACAAGATCACCAAATTTACAGAGAAAAAATCCCCACAGATCATGTTCTGTAACAATTGCAGAGCTCATAGCCTGAGAAGAGAGTCTGTAACACTGTTAGTTATCTGTGACATCTGATAACAAAGGATGACACAGACTTATCTAGAAAACACAGTGCTGATGGATAAAATCTGTACCAAAAGAAGCTTTCATTCATATAAAAACCTGAAGTCAGACAGCGGTATATCTAACATACGGGAGTGTCACTGATAGAATACCATCACATCCTTCAGCAAACAGGACGTGATCATAAATCTAATCTGATATTTGTATAGACCAAACCACGTGTTGTACAGCTCATAACCCCAATTTTTACAGCTCATAACCCCAACGATCTACTGCTGAGACAGAAGTAAAGGGCCACCCTCCCCAACCTTTTGAGCATATGAAGCCAAATCAACCTGACAACAGAGCTCAACATCGACCAAAATATGAGGTTTAGTTGTGATTGTCTCTGTAGGGAAGCAAGTGGAGAATACATGGCGCATTTTCATCTCCTGAGAGTGAAACTGCAAAGCTTTGTGCTGTAGAAAAGCATGAGGTACACAAACCTCTGCAGCTGTGCAGGTGCTAAGCAACTTTACAGAGAATATTTCTGCCCAAAAGTGAGAAATTGTTCAATTTTCCTCCAAACTGTGACAACTAAACCTTCCCAGAAAGGAGACATGGTTGAACTGAATATGGGCTACTTTTGGCACCTACGGCTCATTGTCATGTTGGCCAGAACTGGACCAGATGTCAGTTGCCAGCCTGGTTTGGATTATGCCAAATCTCCTGTGGGTCACGCGTGGTCCAGATGTCAATAGATGATCTGATGCAGAGACGTGTATCTATTATTTTCCAAGCGGTTGCAACCTTTGTTATCCATTCTGAAAGGGTAGCGGCCAGTGTTTGATCTCTGCATCACTCCACCCTCTACCTGCCATATAAGATGTGAAGTGTTTATCTGGCAGACTGGAGAAGCAGAGTGGTCACTGACCTCGCTCTCCTGCACCACATGGGATGGCGAATTCAAATAGAATTTTCCAACACTTTTGTGGGGCAGGCATGAAAACGAAAAACTCCTTTCTGTTTCGTTATATCACAAAATGAGCAGTCTTAAAGGCGAAAATGAAATTGGATAATCAGGTATTATTTTATTAATGAGTAAAATAATGCAGCTATGACCTTGAAATAGAAAGATTTTCTGCTAATGCTTGTTAATTTTAGAATGTGACATTTTGGATTGAATTTTGGTGCATATTTGCTGGGGCATACTCTGAAAATTACATCTTAAATCTAATTTTCTTCATCATTTTAAATAAGTTATGCAATGAGCAGTCTTGAATTAGACTGTTTATATCAGAAAATGCAGTTCTGAAACTGAAAACGCTTTTATGTTACTGCATTTAAATTCAATTATGGCACAGAAAAGCTTCCAGAAACTGTGGTTTACGTTTCCAGTTATTCTCAGTTCACACTGCAGTGGTTTGCTATCATTTAACATGATGTAATCTCAGGGCCGTCCACCATGTTGTTCTCCAGGATGTTTCCGGTTGTGCTGCCATCTACTGTCCAACATGTCTGATTACAGCCTGTCAGTGTCCTCATCCCAGAGAAGGGGAGGTGAACTCCAAAAGGAGGGCTTATTCCTCAGCTCTGTGTTGACCCTGTTTGTGTTCACCAGGAGCGGTAACCATCTCTGAGGAGAGGAAGGTGTGCACGGGATCTGAGAAGTTCTTCAGGATGTGTGAATCCAATGAGGTGAGAGGACAGCGTGCAGGTATGACGGTGTGTGTGAAATAGCTGCTGAGACGGGAGTCTCACATGTGCATTGTGTTCCAGCTGGACCTGACTTTCCACCTGTTTGTGTGCGCGCTGGCGGGAGCAGGAGCTGCTGTCATCGCTATGGTGAGAACAAACCACCTCATTTGATTGGCTGTGAACCTTGAGTTTCCATGGTTACCGAATGAGCCAGAGAACATTAGAAAAGAAAGCAGTGAAATACATGAATGAAAGTGTTCAGGAAGTCTCAGATTATTTCATTTTTTCTTTTGAGCTGTTGCTATAGAAACTATTTTATATGTTTAGACACTACTTACAACTAGTTGGGGATATTCAGGTTATTGCAAAGCACGTTTATTTCTGCCAGATCCATCAGGTGTCTCTGACCTGCACTGCTTCAGCATCTGTTTAGTAGAAGCTGACTCCTTCCCCTCCTCTGCTTCCCCTCAGCAAAAGTTTTCAGAAGACAGGACTAAATATAAGTCACCCATTCCCTTCCTTCTCCTCTTCCTCCTCAGGTCCACTTCCTGATGGCTCTGGCTGCTAACTGGGGTTATCTGAAGGATGCCAGCCGGATGCAGAAGTACGAGGACATCAAGTCGAAGGAGGAGCAGGAGCTGCACGACATCCACTCCACACGCTCCAAAGAACGCCTCAATGCCTACACATAAACACACAGCCACCAGAAACGACACACACTTACCTGTCAGATACTCACACACTCACATACGCAGCACACAGAATACCCAACATACACACACACAAGTCAAAATAAAACAAAGATGCATTCAAACATATACACACAGACACGAGTAGGCAAATATTAGATGACAGATAAATGACGAAGTACAGACGGACTCGTCATCCTCATGTTTGCAGCAGATCGTTGGCTCTGGTCGTCTGTCCCCATGTTTTCCTAGAGCTCCAGTGAGCTCCAGCAGCTTCAGCGATGCAAATACTTACAATTATTACCTTCAAAATTGATCTTAAAATCTGCGAAATGGGCAGAAACCAGCAAGACAAACCAAAAACAGCCGACCAGATCAACCCAAAGACACGCTTCTGCTCCAGGCCGAAGCCAACGATCCACAGCAGACACATCAGCGAGTCCAGCAGTCTGTGACCTCATCATTTACCTCCCCTCCTCATCCTCTACCTGCAGCACCTGCAGCCCACACATCTCACTGGATTACCACACACACACACACACGCACACGAAGACATGTAGATGTGACTGAATGGTTAGTGTTGTTCGGTGGTGTCATGCTGTGTTGTGTCGTTTCACCACACTTTGATGACCGGTGTTGCAGAGAATTAAGGTCCCCCGAGGAAATTTGTGCCACCCAGGTACAAATGGCAAGTTTTGCCAACTTTTTCTCCCCTTCTTTTGCCTCCCTAGCCTCTCCTTCTCCCAGTTTGATCAGCTGTTTCTTGTGGTCTCGTTCGGGGGTCATTTTGCAAATAAAATAAACTTAAACCAGCGAAGCGTTCTGAAAATAAAGCTTCTCGTCAGACAAAAAGCAGGATGGTGAGGATCCGATGAAGCAAACAGCTGATGAATCAGGGCTCCCTCCTCATCCTCCCCTTGATTGTATAAACTTGTGATTTGTCCTCAGAAACAGCACATCTTAGCAGCACAAAGTCTCTTTGTCATATTTTCATCGGTCTGTTTTTTCTCACGTTTTTGGGGATTTTTGACACATTTTTTTTATTATTTATGTGTAATTTTAGCACCGAGGGTATTTAAACGGGTTGGGTGGGGGTGGGGTTATGTCACATGTTCATGTTCTGAATCTGTGTTTCAGTGGGTCTGTACACGCATACAAACACACACAAACACACACACGCAGACACACTAGTCATCCCGAAGGTTTTTCTCTGTTTTCATGTTTTTAACCAACAAGCCCGAATGTGACCAAATGTTCTCCGTAAGTAGAGTTTGAAACCTCTGATATCGGCACCAAACTGGTTGCAGATGATGAGGATGATACATGGAGCATCATCAAGGACGTAGAGGTGTGAACGGCAGATTATAGCAGATGTGATGAGGTGTAGAGGTCCAGCTAATAAGCTAACAGTTCAGGACTCATTTTCTTTCTTTGGTGTCTTATGTAACAATGTCCTCAGGTGCTTCTGAGCTGGATGCTGTAATCAGTGTTACTTTGGATCAGCTGCTGAGAAAACAGTTATAATGAGATCATACTGGGATATGGGTTTTTCTTACCCACTTAGTGTCTGACGCAGAATTCCCAGATCCCGGTGAGAAATGTTGGAGATGATTTTCTGTTTTTAGGGCTGTTGTTTGATTTTTCTGTTGAGTTTGGGAAAGTTGGGAGTCTCTATCTGCCAGTAGAGAAGACCGAGAGGGATTTCTGAGTAATGAAGATGGTGATTGAGATTGATTTGATGAGACTACCAGCACACACATATACACACATGCACACACATGCACACACACTCCACCACCGGCATCACTCTGAGCCATAATTATTTACTCTTTTACTTTCCACCGATGACATCTCACTATTTTATTATCAACTTTTAATCTTTGAAACTTTTTAAATGTGAAATCATTTAATTAGAAAAATTAAATGTGTTTTTTTTTTCATGTGGGCAGTATGACGCACTGTACCTGCATTAACTCTGTATAAAGATATACATATATGTGAAACAGTTGAGGTGAGCAGCCGGGAGGTTGACTTCCAATCGGTTACAGAGTCTGAGGAGGCCTGAGCTTCTGGTTCCTGCAGACAGCTGCATTTACCAACACAATGCGTCCTGCAGCGTCATGTGGATGCTGCATGGCAGGAGATAGTTTGACCTAGTAGTTTGCTTCATAAATTGTGTAAATGATAAAAGTAAATAAGCTAAAATGTAAAAACACGACTTCCGTCCTTTGAGGAACATCAGGATCTGAATAATATTGGCTTTTTTCTGTCTTAATAACCGAGGATGAGAAAGAACCTGCAGTTAAATGCTAATAACCGAGACGAGCTGCTGTGTTAAACAACCTCCAAACTGCGTATTGGGGTTTGACTCTGCCGGGTTGTGTTGTAAATGCAGTTGAATGAAACAGAAGAAGTTACAGGTGTGTGGAAGCAGAGAGACTCCAGAAGACTCCTGTCCTGTTCAGGTGTGTCTCGGCTGCAAACAGTCAGTATTTTTAAGGGTCTAGTTTTACAGTAACAGTATTCTATCATTTCATTGCCTGACAATGGATGTCTTGTCAGTGTTTTTAACCTCAGATAAAAGAAAAAATAGTTTTTTGTGCACTTATTGACCATTGTGAGCTCTCTCTCTCTTATTCTTGGTGTGTAAGTGCATTGAGCTCCCCATTGCGGGACCTGTGTATAGTCTTGCAGCATTGGTTATAACCTGAAGAAATAACGATGAAAACGAATGAATTCATAATAATGAAGATAATCTTATTCTACATAAAAAAGACAGTGAATCTAGTTGTTGTTTGTGGCATGGTTATGCATTCAATGGTCATAATTTTAATGATTAAAATGAGAAAAAAATCTTTTCCACTGGCGCTGTTCTGCTGTTTTTGTTTTAATTTTTCACTTTTCTGTGTGCAGTATTGCAGTTCCTGTTGCTAATGGTGTTGCTAAGCTAGCTTGCTTGCTCAGTTGTTTACCACCAGAGCAATATATTGTAGCGGTTTGACAAAATTGAGACGTAAACAAGAAAACCATTCCCTTAAATTTCCGGCATACAAGTGCATGAATCTCTGATTGCAAGTCTTAAGTGATATGATTATGGTGTTCTGTATTGTTTATCCTAATAAAGCGGATTTGCAGATGTGGTGTAATGTATTGCTCTGGCCACCCATCATCCTGCTCTCTCCTCTGCTCACATCCTTCTCCTCCTCTGCCTCCAGACGTTTAAGCTACATTCGCACCTGATCGTCAAGTCAGAACATAAAGGGGACTCCTGCTCCATTTCAGGTCTTATTTAGACAACACGGCTCAAATCTTTGCACCGAGCAGTCTGCGGTGTTGCCATCATGGAGGAATTGAAGCTACTCAAACTTAAGAGGCTTTAAAATGACTCATATGAAAACAGATCATTGTCTATAGGTCATCTCGTATAGCAAAAAAATATTTGGCCCAAATGTGAATTTCTTTTGTGCTCATATTTGACATTGACTTATAACATTGACTAGATACGAGTGTGGCTGCCAAAACTCAGCCACATGATCACCCCATGTGCCCCACAATGACAATACCATAAGAAATGCTTCTTGTACTAAGACCCCTTCAGGCCCACACACACACAAAACTTCCCATAATCCATGACCAGACCAACAACTGACATCTGGTCCACTTCTGGCAGCCGTAACTGAGCCATAAGTGCCAAACGTAACCCGGACTCGGCCCAAACATGTATGTGGTCTGGGGTTTTTGATGTAGCCTAAACGGAGCTGAAGTTGGGGGTTTTTAGCCTTGTCTCACAGAAAAAAGGGAAATAGTCTCAGAAGAGAAACAAATTTGATATTTAAGTCCTGGTTCAACATGTCTGACATGTTTCCTGTTGAGCTGAAAAACAGGCGCTATGTGCTTCGTTTGATAAAAACAATGTTTTCTAATCTGTCTGAATCCTTTGCTGACATCTGCAGAGGTTTATGGGATGTTTGCATCCCTGTCCAGCCGGCCAGTTCAGATGTCATTTCTGAAAAGCATGAAGAGGCTGTTTCAGGTTTTGCTGTGGGACTGGGTTTTACTGGGTGAGGCTGTGAGCAGCACGCTCTCCATTCGTTTCAGTCTCCTTATCCACTGTCCTTGTAAAGTCCAACGTGTCCGTCACCCGTGCTGATCCTTCGTCCTTTGTGTCTTACCCTCTGACCACGGCTGAACATGGACTCACTCTACCATTCCAGGATCCTCATCGGGATCCACAAACTGGCCATGTCAGCGTGATAAAGCATGAATTATGATGAAATCTGACATCCCGGCTCCTGTGGTTGCAGCTGAGCTCTGAACGGCGGGCCGGACGATCAGATTCTCTGTGCCTCAGTAACTTCAGTCCATCATGAACTGAACCACAGATCCAAAAACTGATTCAGATTCATGCATCGTGTCAGGTTGGACATTTTGGACGTTGGAAGTTGTTTTAATTTAATTCTTTTCTGTTTTCCATAGTATTGTAGTCTTTTTGTACTTCACTCTAGTTGCTTAGTAGCAGGCTTTATCTTATTCACTCCTCCATTTTTGTACATATCTGTGCCAACAGCTTGGGCAGACAGTGGCTTTTTTATTTGTAAAGACATAAACTTGCTTGCATATATAAATAAAATGAGATAAGACACTTGTGTTCTTGTTAAAAAGGGAACATTTTGTGTTTGTCTCTTTTTTTCTAGGATTTTAAACCACAGTTCATGTTGCAAAATGACGGGAAAACAACCTAACAAGTTTTATGCTGTAATTAATTTAGTTATCTAACAGACCCCCTTTTTAATATGTGGTGTGACAAATTCAACAACATGTTGGGAACATTTATTTTAATTTTGCTCCATAGTAACATGAGAGCACCACATTGTTGCTGCAGATTTTTTTGGCAACACATCGATGATGAGAATCTCCTGTTTCCCCACAAACAGTGTAATTTGAAATTGTCTTGTTTAAGAAAGCCTTTGGAGATGATTTGATCTGTGCATTATTCTGCTGAAAGTATGCTTTAGAAGATGCTACACTGTTACCATAAAGGTTTACCTGAATGGACTGGGCCCCTTACAGGGCCTAAAGTGTGACAAGAAAATAACCCCCCACACCTTTACACCATCATTACCCTGAAGCATTGACCCAAGGCAGGATGGAGCCATGCTTTCATGATGTTTCCATTTAATTTTGACCCCTACATGGCAGGAAAAAAGATATCAAAGACTATAAAGCCAAACCTTTTGCATCACTATAAGGTTTACAAGTTGCTCCAAACCCTGATGTATGCAATCTGATACTTATCTACTGCCCCCTTATGGATTGCAAGAAGCAGGAGACTAATAATGATTTTGACCTGTGCAAAAAAATGGGTTAATTTTTTTTCACATCTGGATGAAACGACAAACAAAGACTTCAGAATTTAAAAGATACATTTAAAACATCCTTTTTGGGTATAAAGGGTTGTGCAGAGGTACTGCTGTTCTACCATAAACAACGGGTATATGTGCTGGTTAAAATAATGTTTGGGTTGGAACTGGGAACAGTTGAAACTGTGGGAATGCAAACTCGCCATGTTAAGGAAACACTGGAGTAAATTAAAGTTTAGTCAAATTATTAATATAAAAGAAATAAAGACAATAAAATATTTAACTAAGTTCAAGAGGAATTAGGTGCAAACTGGCTATTAAAAAGTAGCAGGAATGAAATACCTCGAGAAGTGCAGACAGGTTCATTAAATACATTTAATTAAGAAAGACATTTAAAACATTTTTCAGTCTTGTTTTAAAAACTTAATTTGAACCAACAAAGTCATAAAACCGCAGCTGGGATTGGCTCCAGCCCCCCCGCGACCCCGCTCTGGGATAAAGCGGTTGAAAATGGATGGATGGAAGTCATAAAACCACCACAGCAAGATCAGCCTGAAGGCTCATTGTCAAGCTGTTGGCTCCATCTGGTGGAACAAAGCTTGAGTTTATTTCATCTGAAAATGAGAAAAAAAAGAAAGGCTTAAAAAAAAAATCCTGCAGATTCACCAAAAGCAGAGGGCAGCAGATGTTTCCCTGCTCCAACACACACACTAAATGTCTTTCCTCATCAAATTATCAAGTTCTGCCCAATCAGGTTACATATTAATCTGATTTACAACCAGGAAGATCCAAAACCTGCAGGACAGCAGGCCTCTGGGAATTTAACTCATTTATTACAAATGCAAATAAAAATCTGTGCACATTAATACAAAATGAAGAGAAATACTGACTTTTTAAACAGATGCATGGATATATAGTTAGATCCAGAATTATTTGGACAATAATGATTTTATGATTCGTCTCTATGTGAATAAAATCCTTATTTTAGTTAGTTTGTTCTGAATCCTTTGCAGAGAACACTGGATTCACATCACGAGCATAGGTTTCTTCTTTTGTGATCCATCACTCCACGGTGGGTCTTTCAGATCTATTATGTTGATGAATTCATGTATTCTGGTTGTTATAAAAGTAAAAGACAAATGTCTAAATATACAGCAATAAATATTTAATACAATTTGATGGGACGAAAGGAATAAAGATCTAAAAGAGATTAAAAATATAACAAAGTATACATATTAATGACAAGAACAATAAAGTATATCAAAAATAAAAAAACTTCAACGTCCACGCTGCTCAGCGACTTCTCTGAAGCAAACTAACCTGCAACCACAGAGTAAGTCTCTATGGTTGCATACATACCCTGAAAGTTAAAATTGAGGTTATAATCAAACTTACTCCTAAACTTACCTGGTATGTCACATAACCTGCTAGCTGGAACTGGTCCCTGGACTCTCCAGCTGTTGTAATGAGCTCATTGTGTGTTTGTGGATGATCCAGAAGCTGAGGATTGAAGCCAGAAAGCTCATTGTGGACATTTGTCCACAACCAGACCAGGCAAAAGTAGAATGGCACAGAACTCAGAGAGATAACCAACATTTCATCAGTGCTACTAAATGTTAAGCAATATGTTTTTATTATTAATTCATATTGTCTGTTTAACAGAAAACAGCTCCTCACAACCTGTCCTCTCCTTGTCTCAGTGTCCCCTTTCTGTCTCAGTGTCTTCTCCCTGTCTCAGTGTCCTCTCCCTGTCTCAGTGTTCTCTCCTTGTCTCAGTGTCCCCTTTCTGTCTCCGTGTCCCCTTTCTGTCTCAGTGTCCTCTCCCTGTCTCAGTGTCCCCTTTCTGTCTCAGTGTCCTCTCCCTGTCTCAGTGTCCTCTCCCTGTCTCAGTGTCCTCTCCCTGTCTCAGTGTCCTCTCCCTGTCTCAGTGTCCCCTTCCTGTCTCAGTGTCCTCTCCCTGTCTCAGTGTCCTCTCCCTGTCTCAGTGTCCCCTTCCTGTCTCAGTGTCCTCTCC
>JBAMHV010000004.1:27714061-27733585 GCA_037177535.1 Pseudomugil gertrudae | reverse complement strand
TCTTGTGATATGGTCACTCCCAGGTACCTGAAAGTGTCCACACGTTCCACCTCAGAGTCATTGATGAGGAGTGGTTGGAGGCTCCTCTGTTGTTTTCTGAAGTTAACGATCATCTCTCTTGTTTTGCTGACAGTCATAACTTCTGAATCATGTCGGTTTTAGGTAATAAAAGTATTCAACTGCAGTCAACTCTATAAAGGGTGGTCACTTCAGCTGCACCTGTTCAACTTCCTGTTAACACAAATGCTTCAGGTGGTTTGTGGTGGTGTGGGGATATTTTCTTGGTTTGCTTTGAGCCCCTCAGGACCAACACGACATGGTTAAACATCCACGGTTTACCTGAGTATTGCTGCTGACATGTCCATCCCTTCATGAGCACAGTGTAGCACCTTCTGATGGATACTTCCAGCAGGATGTTGCACCATGTCACACAGCTCAGATCCTCTCAAACTGCTTTCTTGAACATGAAAACGAGTTCACTTTGTTCAAATAACCTCCTTTGTTGTGTCTTCTTGTCTTCTCGTGGTGCTTTTGTTTGGAGCCTAATCATTTAGGCTATTTGCTAAATCATGTTGCACTTGACATGAATGTTGGTGTGCAGGCAGCTCGGTGGCTTCTGGGCTGCATGTTATTAAATCTGATCATAATAAAAAAAGTGTCTTTAAAACATCTGCATAGATGATTACTATTGCAACTTTTTCTGTTGAAATTGACTTCAGTCATCGTGCAGTCCTCTCCTCTCACTCTCTGCAGAGTTGCATCTTTTCAGTGTTGATTGGCTTCACAGCACATGACAGCCAATCAGTGAGAGCTGTAGATGGGACATTGTTACAAAGTGGTGACTGCTAGCGGTGAGAAACTGCTGTGTAAGAGCCAAAGGAACGTGTTGTAAAATATCGGTGGAGGGGGAAAAAGATTATTGTAGTATATTTGTTATTATAAAATTACCCAGTATTGGCTAATATTATGGTCCATGCCGATTAATGATTAATCCTTATTTAATCAGTAAACATCAGCGCTAACTGCAGCGTTTATTACATGCATAGATTTTTTTCCTTCCTCTGCCAACTCCACGCTGCTAAATTATTTCTGATTAGATTTAGTTTCTGCCAATGTTATCATCATTTTATCATCATTTTTCTCCTTTATACTCAGTTCATTTGTAGGTGAACTTTAAACTCTGCATTGCCACCTGATGGATGTACTGCGTAACAACCATAGTTAATGGTGGAAGCTGGAGGTATCCATGTATATATGGGGAAAACATGTTCCACAGATTGGCCCTGTGATGGACTGGCGACCTGTCCAGGGTGTACCCCGCCTCTCGCCCGGTGTCAGCTGGGATTGGCTTCAGCCCCCCCGCGACCCCGTTAGGGACTAAGCGTTAGAAAATGGATGGATGTTCCACAGATAAGCCGCTGTTCAAACCAAACATTCACCTTTGTTAATGACCTCTAATGAAGATATTGACTCGGAAATTAGTTATTGTGGGATGATGTTTCTGCAAACCTCGTTTGGAAGTTTTTATTGACACGTCATCTGGGCAGAAATTTTCTCAGAAACAGCGAGTGTAGTGACGAAGAGAGGGATTTAAAAATAAAGCATTTATTAAAACGTTTAATTTAACATTGGTTTCCTTTCATCATTGCGTAATTAGGTTGACTTAGAAGCTCAAAGTGATTTGAAATGAAGAGCCAATGGGGAGCCTGACCTAGCTGTACCTCTCATCACTAATAGATTCAGACCTGCTAAACAGATTTCTGCTCATAAAATTGACTCCTACCTGCAGAAATCTTTTAGATCAAGCACATTTAGTTTGTTTCATTTTCATGTGGCAATAAAAGCATGTATGCAACAAATCTATGTCCCATTCCATGCTACACAGTAAAGCTTATTTCTATAAAAATGAGGTTGGATGAAGAAAACATAGATTTTTGGGGTATTTTGGGAAAGTGCATGCATACAAGAGGATTTAAACCGCTTTGTGTGTCAGCTTTGACGTTCTAATAAGGTTCCATGATGGATCATTTGAGCTTAAATGTCTGCTTTCAGACTATAAATGTGTCCAAAACTTGCTCCATGTTTCATTGTGCCTTTAGATTCACAAGCTGACTGGGTGTAAATCCATCCATTTTCCATATCGCTTCATCCAACTCAGTGTTGCGGGTAGCTGGAGCTTATCCCAGCAATCACAGAGCACACCCTGGACAGTTCAAATCAGTTCTCTGCAGCTTCTTTTTGTAAATGGAGATTTGAAAGCCTCATAGTCAGCCGCCTGCACTTGGCAGGCCAGTCTTTCTGTTTGCATGTCTGAAACTCTCCATCAGAAATCCTCCTGCTGTGCGGCATAATGCACTGATGCATTATGCAGTTGTGGATCTAACCAGGCAGACGAGTTTGTGTTGGAGGTAACTGACAGATGCCCTGCAGTAGCTGATCTTCATTCCAGATCTGCTGTGTGGTTGTCAGCCAGCTGATGACTGCTTCCTCCCTTAGCCTGTCATTGTTGTTCAAACAGAGGAAGTGGAATGATAAGCCACTGGCAACGGCCATAATTAACATATGCTTTGTTGAAGCAAAAGACAGACACGCATTCATATTTCAAGTTGAACGCCAAGATGAGTCCCAGTTTGTTCTGTTTGGCCAGAGATGAAACGTGAAAAGAGGTCATCCATGCAGAAGGGATGTTTTTCCGGTGGCTCATCTTGTGCATCTCTGCAACAGTACACAAGAACACTTTCACCTCAGGAAGGACGGAAATTGATTTTTGGTGTTTGGAAAGCGGGCTGACACCATCAGCAGAGGAGTACGGTTGAATAATTTGTAGATCTGCAATAACTCTGAGCTGGGAGCGAAGAGTAAGCGGCAGCATCAGACTCCTGCTCATCTCCAGCCGGGAGGGCTGATGGCATGAAGCCGATGTTGTGGTAAAATAAACACCCCTACTGTGGAAATTTAGAACCCCCCCCCCATCCCCTCTTTCTCCAAAAGTTTTTTTTTGTGTTTTGATGGCTAAACGATGCTGAATGCAGTAAACAAAGTTATTCTGATGCCCCCATCAACACACACCCTCACTTGTTTATTTAATTTCAAAATTTGTTTGGTCTGTTTGTTTGTCTGTCCATCATTTACAACGGGGTTGCATCTTAAGATGGGAGCAACTTTATTTCACACAAATCCTTCATTCCTGTCCTCCATCCACCCTTCTGTGTGTGATTCCAGTTAAAGCCACATCCACTACAGCGAGGCTGTAATTCTGCTGTTTTCTTTAATATTAAATTGATCCTGTAGAAGCTTCTGGAATAACGAAACATCTCTGTAGTAACGACACTGAAAGGAATGACACCAGCAGGTTAATTTATTTTAAACACACCTCAGCATGCGTTTATCTCTACATTTATAATTATTCGGTTATTCACCGTCAAAATGAGCTTTTTATTTTTCACCTTATTCTCCATCCTATGTATTAATTATTTATCAGTGATTTTTTTTCTTTAAACGTTCACAGTGGCTGTTTTAGTTAAGTACGGGCTAGTTTCATGACACCTGCTGAAGTAATGATCCACTCTGCAGGTTATCTGTGGACATATTGGCTACTAAAAGATGAATGAATGCAGTTATGATTTATTTCATAACCATATTTAGGCTGTTACTGAACATTTAAATAAAACAGGAAGCCCCAGTTTTAAGACTGCAGGAAACTTCTGTCATTTAAACATCAACATAACAACTTAAACCAGTAGACAGAAGCACATCGCTTCCACAAACACAGTGACCATGTTATGCATCTCTACAAGCTCCACATTTTCTGCCTCTGGTCCAGACTGGAGCTGCCTGCAGCGCTATAATCTTCCTCTTTATGTCACCTTCATCACCTCTGCTTTTGTCTCAGACGATTTAAGAGGTCAGTGGTTTTCACACACACATTAAACTGCACTTGTGCTGTTTATGTAGCCGGAATATCTCCATCATCACTGCACCTCAGACCGGACAGAGAGCAGTGAGTAAACCGTGCTGCTCAGACAGAAGTTGGTCCTACATATCCTTAGTTCAGTTATATGTGTCAAGTTAAACCATGGAGTTAGGTACCAAGTTAGTAACCAAGTTAAACAATATGTTATATAAATGTATTGGAGGAAAATATTTTGGTTTTGATCACTGCCAATTAAACTTCTCAGACAAGACTTTAAAAAAAGTCTAACCTTGTTCTTACTTATGCTGATAACTTTTTCTTTTATTATGCGACCCTGCAGTAATCCTCTAGAACCTCTCGATTAGCCTCCATCCCACTGCCCAAACGCCCTCTGCAGTAGTGTTGCTCTGGTTGTGAGAGAGTGATGGGAAACAACGGAGCGGGCAGTTATGTTTAACAACATCTATATACAGTGACTTATATTGGTTTTTGCTACTGGGGCTAGACTCATAAACATCCAGAGCTATACCCAACTGGTGACAACATAATACTCACATATAGATTAACAATAGAGGGACACACACATAAATGAAATGTTTTCATTTGATTCTCTTTAAGATGATTTAGTGAAAATAGTGGCGTGTTTTTGGATGGCAGAGCCTGATTTGCCCACAGCGGCCCCCCTAAGCACTGGGTCTGGTCAGATGTCCCAACAGTGTCCTATGATGTGAACTCTCTGATCCCAGCTGCTCTCGAGTCTCTCTGCAGCATTTTCTCTCTTTTTTTTTTACTTAACAGAGTTTGTTAAAATCCTTCTCATCCTAATAAATTGTGGGATTTAACAACGGCTCATTTTTACTGAGGTTGAGGCTGACCTATTCATGCCTGATAAATAATGCAGACTTTTCTTCTTACTCACATTTTATTCAGCAGATGAATTTTAGTTTCTATAAAAAGGTTGGTGACGAGGATCTTGCTTATGAGCTGTCCCATGAACGTCCTCGAATCACACTCTGGAATAACGGGATCTTTTCCAGCATATATTTGCTGAGCGAGTGTTGCATGTGGTGCTGATGGCGAAGGATGTTACATAATGGTGGATAAACAGAGGTCTCCAGATGCAGAAGGCCTCCTCTCTGTCTGCTCATGTTGGCTTCACAGAGCTGTTTGTTGCATAATCAGTTATGCTGTTATAAATAATTCTTCCTGCTCTTTAATTTTTTTACATCTTAGGTAAATAGCAGGTGATTTGTTGGTTATACGTGGAAATGAATCCTGATTTCGCTGCAGTTTGATCTGTTTGTTTTGTATTTATTAGAAAACATTTCAGTGAAATATCCACCGTGTTCCCGCAGCTCTGTGTAATCTCCAGCTGATTAGTAAACCACCAGATCAGATCAATACAACAGAACTCGGGATCAGTCTAAACCTTGATGGGTTTATCTGTGTGCTTGGGAGGCACGGCAGGAATCACAGCTGGAGGAGGTTTTTTGTTTGGCTTCGTCACAGTTTTTATGGTTCAGCAAACAACCAAAAGTCCAGAAATAACTAATCCTGCTTTTTTTGTTTACTTGTCATAGTGTGTCCAGATGAGGTGATGGGATATGAAGCGATGCTTTGAGAAGATGATTTGATTGATTGAGGGACTTTATTGGAACACGGAACAAAAAAAGGGTAAAAAAAATAAAAATAAATAAAACAATAAAAAAACCACACCAATAAATTACAACAATATCCAACCATCTTACTGGGTATTACATCATTTAATAATGAAACAATATTTAGTATTTACATCAACATCTCCTTAAAGAATACATTTGTCATGGAGCTGTAGTATAATCATACTAATGGTATCAGTAATAGTTTACAGGTTACACTACCAATATAGCTTATAATGGCTGAGCTCACTATCACAGGGCCTGAGAGACCGACCGCTCACTCCAAGGGAGATTCAACCTGATATGCATGTCTGTAGCCTGTTGGAGGAGGAACCCGTGCACACCTGGACAGAACCCATGCATACACAGAGATCATGCAAACTCCACACAGAAAAGTCACCACAACACTGTGCAGCCCCAATGGTGGAGCTTTGCAGAACTCAAAGTACTATAATGATAGTACTTTGAGTTCTGATGCATGTTGCATTGTCATTCCTGCAGAACTTATCAGCATGGTGGTGTGTTCACCTTCTTACTGCAAACCCTGAGAGTCCATCGTTGTTCTGTCGGATACAACAGCAGGTAGTGGTGGTAATAGTATTGATGGCAGCAGGAGTAAAACAGGAAATAAAACATGAATTTAACATATTTAGCTCCCCTCTTTAAGTTTCCGTGTGTGTATGTGTGTGTGACAGGCTACAGTTCCATATGAGGAGATCCTCCATTATTGATGAGAGCTGGATGTTATGCCATGTCACTTTCTGGTGCTTCCAGTTGTTCGCCTGTGTTTTAAGGAAAGAAAGAAAAAGGTCAGAGAGGAAAAGATGGGAGAGGTAGTGGTACAAGGATCTAAGCAGCTTAGCATTCAAGATGCTGTAAGCTGACATCTCGGTATGAAAATGCGTCTCTGCAGAAAGATCCTGGTCTGCACTGTGACAAATGAAATAATAAGATGAGAGGGTTTCAGTCTAAGTTAAAAAAATAATTAACTTTAATATTAATTGCTTATTAGATCATTTTTATTCAGGAGAAAAGAGGGGGCATCTAAAACAAATTTGAGAAAATGTGAGTTGTATTTTCCACCCATCACTTTGAATCATCTGCCTGAAAAAAACAACACATCTGCTCTTTAATCAGCTCCTAAATTCCAGTAAATCCAACCTCAGATGATTGGCATGGTGGATTACACCGTGTCGCCCATTTTTTACTGAACAAAAACTAAAGGAGTCAGCACATCGACACGTGTTACGGTCCACGGTTACGTGACGTTTTTCATTCAGAATTAATCATTGTAGAGGTGACCAAACAGTTTTCAGCTGCAGTAACATCATGTTCTGCAGAACGTAGTCCACTGATTCTGTCTTCATTTACTCCTAATTTCATACATTTTCTCCCATTTACAGAATAGATTAACCTGCATTCTTTGTGTCCAGAAGGCAGTGGGAGGAAAATGGTACTTCATGGCGCTTCATCTGCACAGAGCTGCAAAATGTCAGGACAGAAACCTTCATTAACATGAATCAGTGATGAGAAAACTCTAGTTTATAGTCTAGTAAATGGTTTGAATCTTTGTTTTCATGCCTAGTTTGTGGGAAGTTTGAAAAGAATTAGGCTTAGATGTTTAATTAATGGGTTTGTCGCGATGTGTGTTTTCTGTCACGGTGTGTGTGTTTTCATGTTTCCTGTTTTATTTTGGTTTACTTCCTGTTTTGTCCGTTATGTTTAGTTTAGCTTTCTTGTATTATAGTTTATTGGTTTCACCTGGGTTCATTATGTTCATTCATTCCACCTGTGTGTGTTCTGTCTGTGTGTGTATTTATATCCCTGGTTTTAGTTACTGTTCATGGTTCATTGTTTGTTTGTA
Organism: Pseudomugil gertrudae; assembly: GCA_037177535.1. Lineage (NCBI taxonomy): Eukaryota > Metazoa > Chordata > Actinopteri > Atheriniformes > Pseudomugilidae > Pseudomugil > Pseudomugil gertrudae. Next base: position 27,726,150 of record JBAMHV010000004.1, on the reverse strand, counting down.
AGTAGGTTTGTGTTAGTTGGTGTTAGTTGTTGTTCATGTTCAATTAAGTTTCTCTGGTCTGTGTTTCACTTTGGATTATTAAACCTCATCATTCCACCTCATCTGCCTTCAGTCTGCTTTGGGTCCAACCATCTCCATCCACAGTACAGCCATAACAGGGTTGTTCTAATGTGGAACAGTGAAACCTCGCCTCCAGACATGAAACCCTTAATAAAACTTCCTTTTAAAAGGCTTTTTACATATAAATGTGGAGGTTTTGTCATTTGTGGAAGGTATTGAATGTTTTATTTGTTTTCTGAGATTAAATTGATCAAATTAAAAGCAGAAAAAATCTTTTAATTTCTAAAACCATTACAGTGTAATACAGACATTATTTATTTAGTCTATTTTAATCCAAATGCTTTTTTCCTAATAGACATCACAATAAAATAAAGCTTAATTTCACATTAGAGGTGCTTTGATCGCAGCTGTACGTATGCCTGCTCATATGTATGTGTGTTCCTGTATGTCAGCGTGCCACGTTAAGCTTCATTAACAGTTCATCTCCAATCACATAGTATCATCAGGTTAATCACATTACACTAATCATTGCTGGCATTTATGCAACAGAGCTCCAGTGCTACCGTAATGTGTGTGTGTGTGTGTGTGTGTGTGAGTGGTTGCCTCTAAATGCCAAAGCAAAGCCTGATGATCCTTAAACAACACTTGTGTGTGTATGTGTGTTTGTCAGTTGGGACAAGAGAGAACATTTCCCAAAATAACTCACAACACAGACACACACACACTAATCCTTTTCAGGATCATCAACCTTTTCGTTGGCATTTAGAGGCAGCTACCACGAACAGTGAGCAACTTTATACAATCACGATGAGCCGAATACGCTCAGTAAACACTTTAATCTGTTATTTGACCTCCTCCCTGAAGACGGCGGCAGACAACAGAGTGACAGCTGGAGGTCAAAAGTCACAAGTCGATTAGAGTTCACCCTCCGGTAAACTACTCTGTTATAAACTGTGGCGAGTCAAAACAAAAGGATATTTTATATACAAAAATCATTTTCAGTTTTATTATTTTGACATTGTGCACAAACTTCACAAAATAAGTTAACATGTTTTTTTTTTTTAATTAAAGTTCAAACTTCGGGTAGTGTTTGGCATCGTATGTTGCTGCAGCTCATCCAAAACCAGCTGTGCAGGTTCTGACCCGGACCGGGAACGCATACAGAACCAGTTCATTGTCTCTGCCCCAGTGGCTTTTCTCGCTGCGAGCTCTACATGATCAAAGCTCGTATTGAGAGACTTCTGCAGCCACATGTCTCAAACAGATCCTGGAGAACATGTGATCAGTCTGCTGGCTGTACAGCACATTAAAAACCAAAGCTGACAAGCTGCTGCAGTGGTTCCAACTCGCTGGAACTCCTCGAGACCCGAGGTCTCGTGGTAACTGTTAAAAAGTAGCTAAAACATATTTTTAAATTGCCTTCAGTTTAAACTTTTATAGTTATGCTTTTATTTTGCAAAGCATTTAGTCATTTTTTACTTGAAAAGTTTACGTACTTCAGGCCAGTTTAAGAATAAATTTGAAGAATCTTTTCTATGTTTTCTGCTGGTTTTAAGGCTCTCGATGATCTTTATTAGTTATTTGAACTGCTTTTACATTACACGCATGCTGGAAAGCTCGTGATTGAGTCTTTCTGGATGTATTTACACTGACATAATCTGCTAGTTTTAAATAAGACTTGGTTTAGTCTTTGGTGCAACATTAAATAGTTTTTTGTTCCAGCTGCCCTTTCTGAAACAAATCAGATCTTTTAAATAACTTATTCCACTTCTCGCCGGAGGCAGCACTGCATCATGAATTTCTGAAGAAGACAACAGAAACCGCGATGAAGAAAACTGTTTCACCTTGTAGTTAATGCAGGACAACCACCAGAGTAAACCCTGTAACAGCATCAGATTATAGCGGTTCTGAGTAGCATCTTGTAGCATCAGCTTCCTGTTTCTACCTGAGAGGAGTGACACTGTGTTGTCCATCTGCTTTAACGCTGGATGTTTTATGTGTTCAGACATTATATTTAGCATATTTGCTTATTTGAGATACTGTTTTTTGTCTTTTATGGCCCATTCTCCTCTGATTTCCTACATTAACAAAACATTTTGGTCCCGACATCTGCTTCTTTCTGGATATTTGATCTTTTTTGGATCATTCTCTGTAAACACTAGAGATGGTTGTGTGTGAACATCCCAGTAGATCAACAGTTTCTGAAACACTCAGAACAACAACCATGCCACATTATCTGTGTGAGTCTGGCTGGTGATGAAGATGTGTCTGGCAGGAGTGTGTGAGTCATGTTCAGAGTGTCGTCTTTCTGCATCCGCCAGAAACCCCAACAACATGTGTACAAGGCGGCAGATGTGTTAGCTCTGTTTGGTTTAGATGTTTATAGTTGTTACAAGGAAGATGTCAAAGTCATCTTCAGGCTCCTTGTGGGTCTGAAGATGTTTTCTGTAGTTTCAGATGGGATTCTTATGATGTGGTGAAGCTGTCTGACCAACAAAAGTCACAAAGGAAATTCATGTCTGCAGACAGCGGGGCGTCCAGCAGCCCAGCTGATGGAAGTGGGACTCAGGTGTTTTCAGCTGGCCTGGCAGAGGAAGTTCATTCCTCCTGGACCCAAAAATGTGCAAACAAGAGCAACTTTCACAGAAATAAAAGTGAGAGTCATATTTTTGTGAGAGTTTGGGCCAAGATGGGCACAGCTGGAGCAGCAGTTTGTACACAACCACACGCACACACACATATAAAACCAATCCCAAGAGGAAGTGAAACGTCTCAATGACATGGATAATCATTTTTACTGCAGTGTCTCTGAATGGATAAACAAGTTTGTGTGTAGAGTTGCTGTACCAACTTTGTAGGAGCTAGAGGGCCGTTTGGGATAAGTAACATTTAGGACCATAGAAGAAGACAGCACAACATGTACGCAATGTAGTCAATGCTGCAGTTGAGGCCACTGGATCCACTCACAATGAAGATCATCTTTATATGGAAGAATTGTGTTGACTGACAGCAGTTTTGCTTGGCATTTATTTTGTTTGACATCTGTCCGTCCATTGTTTTTTCTTTGCTTATCCAGGGTTGGTTTATAGGGGCAGATGCCTAAGCAGGGAAGCCCAGACTTCTCTCTAGACCAGTTCAGAGATGTAGTCCCTTTAGTGTGTCCTGGAATCTTCTCCCTGGTCTCCACCAGTAGGACTTGGCTGCACTTTGTTACCAATGTTGTTCAAAACTTTGGAAATTTTAGGCAGAGCCATGTTTTGAGGACACCTGGTATACTGGTCTCAGGATTTGGTCTTTGCTTTTATGTCATTAGACAAGGAAAGTTACCCGGTCATACTGGAAAGGCTCAAAGTGAAACTACTGCTTATCTGCATCCAGAAGATCCAGATGAGGTGCCCTGGGCATCTGGTTAGAATGTCTCTTGGATACCTCCCAGTTGGATGTGCCTGGAAAACCTGAGGTATGAGACATTGTATGCCCCCTGGATACCACATTGATAAGGTTTTCTGGGCATGTACATCTATAAGAAGACCTTTGAAAACCAGGACCATCCAGAGGGATAACATGGGTGGCCTGGGCTTCCTTGGCAGCATCCTTGTGACCTGTCCCTGGATAAGTGGTGGAAAATGGATGCATTGATGGATGGATGGAATGTAGGATCCCTCTATAGTGAAGTCTTTTGTGACCTATCAGGAGTCATTCAGTTATTTTTAGATTTCTGCCTCTGGTGTTTTCTATACGAGTACGATAAAACATCCTCATAGTGATGTAACATCTATTGTTTGTTTGTTGTTGACAGTGTGAGTCAGAGTAATGGGATGGACAGTACTGCGAGGGCGCGGCATGCACCGATGTCTCCTTCCGACTTCCTGGACAAACTGATGGGAAGGACGTCTGGATATGACGCTCGGATACGACCAAACTTTAAAGGTATTTCCAAAGCCGTGTCACTATGTTATTGGTAAAAATAAACTGAATTCATTAAAGGAAAATATAGTGATTAATTTACATGTGTAGCTGTCCTTCAGCTGTTATTTGATTTAACAAACCTGTAATGGTGAGGAGAGCCAAAGAGCAAATAGAAATTAAAAGTCTGTGGTTGATGTTTGAAGCTCTCTTTAAATCACAGATAACATCCTTTTTTTATCTATAGTTGAACATAGATCGTGAAAAAGAGTGCAACAGTCTTTTATGGTATCTTCTGGAACATTTCTGCAGTCTGAACTGTTTTCAGATATCTTCATGATACACTTCATCAGTGGGAGTATTACTGATTGTAATGCCTCATTAAATACTTGAAACACTTCACTGAGCTGATTAATCTCAGACTCTTTTTAAACTCAATCACCGTGTAATTCGAATACTTGCCTGTCACCGGAAGATACCAAAAAAAGGGCGCAACACAGAACTGCACAGGCTTTTTGCAGCTTCTCTGCAATGATGTTGACGTTGAGTGTTGCTGGTTATTTATCATAGACTATATCTAAAAGTTGGACTTGTTAGGCAGGTCCTACCGTTGTCATTTTGGCAGCTTCATGCATGTCGTTGCTCCTGAAAACATACAAAAAGACGTGGAGCTAAGATGTGAGCATGGGGCTGGATGATTGAAACCTATCGAACTCTGAGCTGCCTGTAGCTAAGAGCTAACTTAGCTAAGTCGCATCCATCCATCCATCCATCCATTATCTACTGCTTATTCCCTGAACGGGGTCATGGGGGGCTGGAGACAATCCCAGCTGACATCGGGCAAGAGGCAGAGTACACCCTGGATAGGTTGCCAGTCCATCACAGGGCCCTAAGTCGCATCTAATAGAAGCTAACTGGCTCATGGAGGTATGTGGGCTAAAGCTAAGGCACGCTGTTAGCTTGCTAAAATCTGTGTTTTTGCTAACTCTGCCATCTTGCTGCAGATATTGGATATCTGTCAATCAAAACAACACGTCCCTGATTATTCTAAATTTCAAGAATAAACATCTACACAGATGAGTTAAAAAAAATCCCCCCTCCCCCACTGAAACCTCGAGCTGTTAAACCTAAAATGTTTTTTGTTACCGGCTGTAAACATGTTTATTTCTGCTGTGAAGTTTGCCTTTTTTACATAGGAGTCTATGAGGGTTTGCTTTATTTTGAAGCCCCTAATGGATGAGGGGGGAACTGCAATTTTTGGTGCTTCTGCATCAACCCGACTGTTGATGGTCGCTGCTTGTTAATTAGGCTGAAGTGCAAAGTGCATTGTGGATAACGTAGTGTGGCATAGGTGGAGCGCCAATTGAATGTAGGCAGACTGCTGCAGAACCTCACACAATCTGAAAAAGTTCATGTTAAAGTTATTTTAATTCAGTCTAGTTCAGTGTTCACAGAACACTGTGGTGTCATAAATCAGATCCCACACTGCCCTTACTGGTCACCTGTATATAGCATGTGATGCAGTTTATTTTCTCATAACAAACATGACATTTTAGACATTTTATACACAGTATATATAAAGCAGATCATCTGTAGTCTTAACAGCACAGAGAGGAAACAGACTTAATGGATCAGGACATTTACAGGATGTATAGATAATTCCAGTTTAGCAGCTTTGTTCTTGCACTTTATCTGTTTGATAATGAAGAAAAGGACAATAATCTTATCACCTGAATGTGACCGATCAGATTAACCAGATTTGTTTTTGATTCAATGCATGCAGGAAGTTTTCTTGCAACTCATTCTGACTTTAATGAAATAAACTAGTTACTTTTTTCCACAGAAAATATGAGAAATATTTAAATCCAGTGACTTTTTCCACTGCAAAAAGCTCTGTTTTACTTGCACTGCAGCAGGATTAAAGTTTGAGGCCGACACTTATTGGATGCATGTTAAATTGCTCAACACAAAAAAGTGCTACTTGTCGCGACAGGGTTTAAGTTGGAGCTGCTAGAGGACACAAAGTACAACCAGGAAGGAAAAAGTCATTCTCTTCTGTTCCCTGTAATATTTATCAGTCCGTCTCATCCTGTAGGTCCTCCTGTCAACGTCTCCTGCAACATCTTCATCAACAGCTTTGGCTCCATTGCAGAGACCACCATGGTGAGTTTAATCACACAAAGTCATCTACAGTTGTTTTTCTTCTAAGAATGCTTCAGCGTGTTAATGTTTTAGGACATGATTAAAGATGGATCGGTCATCGGTGAGACATTAAACATGGAGATGTTATGTGAATTTTGCATCTGAGCCCTGAAAGGTTTCCTGCATTCTGCAGCTGGTTTCCAAACACATTTGTCCTTGACGGGACATGAATACATCTGGGGGTTTTATGCTTCGGGTCACCTCAGTGCAGAGACGGGCTGCTGTTGGATCAGACAACATTTACTCAGAATGTGGACTCAGGGTGGTGTTGGGGGTCTGGGATGCTTGCCGATGTGAGTCGTGGAAGGCCTTTCTTTGTTTATTCAAAAACTAAAACATGAAGAGAAGGAACACCTGATGCTTTGAAGCTCCGATGACCTCCATGACATTATTCACTGATGTCTTCCAAGTGTCTGAACTGTGATCTAGACTTTGAAGGGGCAGCAGGGTGTATTTGAGGCAAAGACTGTGGCTGTCCAGCAGCTGGAATGGTGGACATGTAACACCACGTCCACTTTTGCTCATTTTTTTACTGTTGTGGTACTCCCTCTTCACTCTGATGATTCCGCTTTCATTCATTTTCTATCGAGACCCCACATAGACAGAACATGCAAACTCTACACAGAAAGGCCCGATGTTCTGACCTCCTCACAGCCGAGGATCAGACCCTCTTGCTGTGAGGCTACAGTGCTTACCACTATTCCACCGTGCAGCTCATAAATATTATTAATTATTAGATTTTTTTTCCTTTAAATTCATTGAAATGCTTTGTGAAAATGTTTAGTGCACATTAGTTGAGATTAAAGGTAAAAATCTGAACAAATCATCTGCATTGTTGCATTTTTCAGGCATTTCTCACTAATGAAACGTTGCATTGTTGGTATTTCTGGTCCCAAAACACAGTTTCCATGTGAATGACACACCCAGTGATAAAAAGCATAAGCGAATGTATGTGTGGTGCTTCTGGTAATTGGACTTTAGCTTGATTAGAGGAAAGCTTTCTTTACATGTTCTACATCTCCTCATCCTCCAAGCAGGTATAAGACAGGCTGAAAACAGCTGAGAAAGCTGAGATGTGCAATTAGAAAAGAAAAAAGCACCCTTAATTTTAACGTAACACACCGGATCTGGGTTTCACACCTGACGGGCTTTACAAATCTGCTTGCTTTAGAGGTGGTTTCTGCCAGGACGATCTAGTTAATTTAGACAGTGTTTTTTAACACTGGAATATATTTCCTGCCAAGAATATTAACCTATAAATAATGAAAAGTCCACATTTTTATCTCTGTTTTAGTACAAAGACGTACGTGAACAAGATGTTTCCATATTATTTTAAAAACATTATGAATAACCTTGAAATTTCAGAAAAAAAGATGTTTCAACAATATTTTTCTCTGTTTTACATGATTTTTATGTTTTTATACAATGTATTAGATTTATGTTAAATATAATTATATATAATGTATTCTTTATTTCTCTAATCAATATATATTTATATGTTTAGTCAACTTGATATATTGTAAATATATAAAATGTTTTATTATAAAAATTATATTAGAATGTATTAAAATTCATTATGATCTATTATGTTATGTAATTTATTTCCTTACTGTTAAATGTGTCATGTCACAGCTGATATTTGCTGGAAGCCTCTTTTTATTGTATTATATACTGAATCTCAAGAAGGACCAAATATTAAACTGTAACTAGTCTTCCCTTGATAAATGATGCCTGTCCACAACAATGAGTTGCCCAACCTGTTACTGGGTTCTGGCACCGAGATGAGATAGGCTACATGTTTAAATAAACACCACGAGACGGCTATAATCACCTCTAACGTCATGTATTTAAAGCCCATCAGTCCATAAATGACTGCAACACAAAAACACAGAAGATAGAAAACGGTCAAAGTTCTGAAATATCTTGATTATGAATAAAGACAGTTGCTCTAAATACTCCTACAGTTCAGATCTCAGATAACGTGTTGACATTAATAAAACATAAAAACACAAATGGTCCATTTAAAGCTGTGATATGACTCCTGCAATGATGGTAGAGTCAGCTTGTTGATTATCAGCTGGATAAAGGCTCATTCTGTCTCAGTGGTTGTTTTGTAATCATCTGTGTGATCCTGAAGCAGGACTCATTTAGCTCTAACTACAGTCCATCAGGTTTTTAATGCTTCCCTGCTCCAACAGACCTGACTCCGAGTATGCATAGTTCATATTTTCAGTTTCATTTTTTAGATTTAATTTGTAAACAGAAAGAAATAAAACGCGCTGCGAGAGGACTCAGTGGTGATGTGCAGTGATGATGAGGAAGGCAGACAGAAATCTGAGGAGACAGACGAGCAGACAGGAATAGCAGATGTGCAGCAAGACGTTTACAGACTCTGACAGCAAATACTTTAAAGTGACACGAAGCCGGTCTGGCTTTTAGATGCTACTCTGTTCATTCACACACACATCGGATCCGGGAGTTATGTTTTTAATCGCTCACCCATCCATCCTTCCTTCCTTCCTTCCTTCTATCCATCCATCCATCCTTCCTTCCTTCCATCATCCATCCTTCCTTCCATCTATCCTTCCTTCCTTCCTTCCTACCTTCTATCATCCATCCTTCCTTCCTTCCTTCCATCATTCATCCTTCTATCCATCAATCCATCCATCCATCCATCTTTCCTTCCTATCTTCCATCATCCATCCTTCCTTCTTTCGTTCCTTCTATCCATCCATCCATCCTTCCATCCATCCTTCCTACCTTCCATTATCCATCCTTCCATCCATCCTTCCTTCTATCCATCCATCCATCCTTCCATCCATCCTTCCTTCCTTCCATCAATATTTTCTCCATCCTTCCTTCCTTCCATCATCCATCCTTCCTTCAATTCATCCATCCATCCATCCATCCACCCTTCCATCCTTCCTTCCTTCATTAATCTATTCTCCATCCTTCCTTCCCCTATTCCTTCATTCCTACCTTTTATCATCCATCCATCCATCTATCCATCCTTCCATCCATCCATCCATCCATCCATCTATCCATCGGTCCTTTTTTCCTTCCTACCTTCCATCATCCATCTTTTCTTCCTTCCTTACTTCCATCCGTCCATCCATCCATCCATCCATCCATCTATCCATCCATCCATCCATCTATCCATCGGTCCTTTTTCCTTCCTACCTTCCATCATCCATCTTTTCTTCCTTCCTTCCTTCCATCCATCCATCCATCCATCGGTCCTTTTTTCCTTCCTACCTTCCATCATCATTCCTTCTTTCCTTCCTTCCTACCTTCCATCCATCCATCCTTCTATCCATCCATCCATCCATCCATCCATCCATCCATCCATCCATCCACCCTTTCTTCCTTCCTTCCTTTCTTATTTCCTACCTTCCATCATCCATCTTTTCTTCCTTCCTTCCTTCCATCCATCCATCCATCCACCCATCCATCCATTCATCCATCCATCTGTCCTTCTTTCCTTCCTTCCTACCTTCTATCCGTCGTTCTTTTCTTCCTACCTTCCATCCATCATCCAAACAACCATTTTCCTGCTGCTTATCTGGGTTAAGGTTGCAGGGGCAGCAACCTAAACAGGAAACTCCAGACCTTTCACTCTCCAGACATGATCTTCCAGCTAAGCAGGAAGATCATGAGGTGTTTCCAGTTCAGCCAAGACTCATAGTCCCTCCATTGTCTCCTGGACCCCACCTGAAACACTTCACCAGGAAGGCTTCCAGGACACATCCGAACCAGATGCCTGATTCTTCTCATCTGGAACCTCTGGATGTGGAAGAGCAGCATTTCTACTGTAAAGCCCTCCTGTATGACCAGCTTTTCACCTGTACTGTAAAGAAGTCCAGAGACCCAGTGCAGGAAAATCATTTTGGGAACTTTTATTCTGTACCTCGTCTTTTGTTCACTACGCACAGCAGGGGACCACCGGTGAGGAGCTAAATACAGATTAACTTGTTTCACCTCGTCTCCTTCTTCACCACTACAGAGCAATGCAGAGTCCACATCACTGCACCAGTCCACTTTTAGATGTCCTGCTCTACCCTTTCCTCATCCTTTTCAGCCTGAGGACCATAATCTCAAAATCTGACGGTGCTGATTTTTTATCACAGCTGCTTCACGATTGGCCAGTAAAAGTTGTAGATCATGTCCTGAAGAAACCAACTGTCAGTAAGTACTGACTTGTTTCAAATAATGTGCTGACATGTGTGCAAATTGTTATGGATTTTTGCAGATGTGACAGAATGTCCTGGGGTTTGCTGGAATTTTGTGTTCCCCTTTTTAACATGTAAGAGCATCTTCGTCTCCTCTGGGATTCAGGAAGCAGCAGAGCTGTCTCAGCCTGTTAGAAGTCACACGGAGGAACAAACAAACTCCAATTTTCCTGCATCAGAAACTTCCAGCGTTCCGATATTGCCAGGAACATGCAGAGATAGCGTCTTGGATTTGCTTCACAGCTCTACATTTTGATCACAGCAGCTACTCTTGTTGACGGAACAGTGAGGCTACAGAATGATGAGTTTTCTCAGATGTGACGCTTCTGATTGATGGATGGAGATGGAGATTTGTCTGAAATGACACCTCGCTGTCTGTTGCTGTTGCATAATTAGCAGAGCAGAGCCAAATGCGATGGGCTGGGCCTGGAGATGGATGGACGGACAAGTGGCTGGATGATCGAAGTGACAGGGTCTAAGTGCTTCCTGCTCCACTGGGAGTCCTTCTGACGCAAACACTATTTGTATGTGTTTTTGTGCTGCAGAATTTGCCTGCCAAGAAGGAACTGCCACCAGAAATTTCACATGACAATATTGCTTTCATTTAACTTTTATTATTCATTGAACTCACATGAATCATTCATGGTAGCCTGTGTGTTTTTTTATGAGTCTGCCCTCAGAGAAAATATCATGATTATTCTTCTTATGTTTATTTATTTTTTAATTTGAATTCTAATTTTATCCGTTCTTATTAAAGTCATCAAGTTTTTACATTTGCATTTAATAAAGAGGAACTTTTTTGTTGTTTTCACATCATATAAGATCCTCTCAGCAGGTTCTTCAACCTGTGATGAACAGATTATATAAGATGAGATATTTTACTGTCATTATATAATAATGTACACAGTGTGAATATGTATGTTATATAATGGTTTGAAATATTTCACGTCATAATTTGTGAGTTTAGTTTCTGATCATATATTTGATGAAACAGCCTTTAGCTGAAATCTTCTCACCTCTCACATGTTAAGCAGACTACACAGTGGTTTAATGGTTAGACTGTTGTCTTATGGTGAGTCACTGGTTCGAGCCTCGTCTGGCTACATGTTCCACTAATGTGTGGTCTCTCTGGGTTTATTAGGGTTTGTGAAATTCCCTCGTCTCTCTCTGATGGGATGTGTCTGTCCTTTTCTGCTTCCTTTTGTTACCTTCCACTGGTAACACATTCACTCTATCTGCTCTATTTCTGCAGCAGCTGCTGTACACGGAGCATCCAGCAGTCTGTTTGATCCACCACAGATGCAAACCGAGCGTAAACGCACAGCAGTGTTTTGAACGTCACATTTCATTTCTACTTTATTTAGCCAAATCAGAAGTCTCATTTCATGAAGGACCTGGCCAAGAAGGCATCACAACAAGTTTACTATGTGCTACATAGCAGGAGAAAACAACAAACACAATGACATAAAGTGCTGATTATGTACTGCAAAGAAGTTTAAAACACAGAGGTTTTCATGTCATCTCTTTCTTGATGTACAAATATCACTCAGGCTAATACGGGCATGCAGGTACATCATCTAGATCAGGGCTACTCAATTAGATCCTACGAGGGCCAGACCCTGCAGGTTTTCATTGTATCCCTGTTTTAACACACCTGACTCACATTAATGAGTCATTGGGCAGAACTTAATT
>JBAMHV010000004.1:27702670-27713961 GCA_037177535.1 Pseudomugil gertrudae | reverse complement strand
TGTGTTGAAACAGGGATACATGGAAAACCTGCAGGGTCCGGCCCTCGTAGGATCTAATTGAGTAGCCCTGATCTAGATGCTGAGCAGTCCCAGCTGAAATTAAAGTATGGATAATTTTTGCATCCTGGAAGTATTAAATACTTGTAGGATAGAGGTCAACAAGGACCAGAGTTTCAGATTTACACCCATCAACATGAATCGTAACTGCTGCTCTGTGTTTGTTTAGAGCCCTGATTCTGAAGCCAGTGGGATTTGTATCATTTGTATCATTCATGGTCGTACCTGGGCCAGTACCTGGCTGGCTGTACAGTGTATAAAAGCTGTGGAGCAAAAAGGATACGTAGGTGTCTAGCTGAAGTGTTGTGTTTGTACTTATGATTTACTACAGGTGCAGTAATCCCAAGTTGGGGAAACATCACAAACTGGTTTCCAGAGATATCACATGTGCACAAACACAGAGCTTGTCACTTCTCTGCTCATATATCTCATTTTTTGAGTGATCTGAGCTGAAAGCTGGTTAAAGTCAGCCAATGGAGTGCGGATGAACCGAGCAGAGCTGGGGTCAGAGGTCATCAATGCTCTGTGCTGGGGTCACGCTGAGAAAGGAACTGACAAATAAGTTTACACTCAAACATATGTTGCTGCAGGATGATTAAGACCTTTCTCTCTCCTCACCATCTGTTATCCTATTAGTGCTCTCCTGCTGGAACAGACAGAAACCTCCACACTACAAGGTCACATGTTTTATCATGGCAGGAAGTGGATCCGAATAGAAACTAGAATGTCAGCTAACATGGAGAAGATGATGAACCACATGATGGACATGATGTCCCCATTACCAGCCCAGCTTTCCTTTATGAAACAGGGAGAACTCAGCTGCTTAAACCCTCAGGGCCCTGAGAGTTTTTAGGCTTTTTCTTAGAGATAAATATTGTATTTTACACATTTTATCAAATCTCTCAAGTGTTCCCTTTAATATGAACACTTTAAAATGCCTTGTGCTTGCAGAGATTTTCCTAAAACAATGCAGTTCTGAGCTAAATAAGCTCAGATGTCAGAGGATTAAAACACACCTGAACTGAAAACAGGAGCGCAGATTAGGTCGTAATGTGTTCCCATTACATCACTAGAAAGGGCTTTGAGCCACGTTGCTTCATGTTACATGCTATCTAAATAAACAGATTTACCACTGTTAAAGTCTTTTTTCATTTTACACTCAATCCCTCCATCCCTCTTAATCCACCCTGTCTATGCGTGAGAAGTACACCGCTCATCAGGCTGCACAGCGAAGGAGATAATGCCTCAGGTTTGTCCCCACTGAAACCATTAACAGTTGAACCAGGGTCAGAACCGTGCTGCTGTTTTGGTTTAGTGTTGAAGCCAACGAGTCTGCAGACACAGAGAACCATCAGCATGATTCACCTTCCTGTCATATCCATCCATCCATCCATTTTCTACCGCTTCTCCCTGAACGGGGTTGCGGGGAGGCTGGAGCCAAGGTGAGAGGCGGGTTACACCCTGGACAGGTCGCGCAAAAATATTTTTATCATAAATAAAATTAAGCAGATCCTGGATTATCAGTCACCTGCTAGTTACCACAGAGCACAGATTATTTTTAAAGCCAGCAGGGACATAAAGCCTGCTGTATACAACATACATAATCTTTTTGGTCAGAGAGATGGTGGTTATATAACCTTTGACGGAAGACAATACGCAAAATGTGGTTGGTGAAAAGCACCAGGAAACGTTTTTCCGTGTCTGTTTGTGGGGTTAAGTATGGAATAAGTTGCGGGGAAAACACAGGAGCTCTCCAAATATCCACGTATATACATTAATATATAAAGAAATGTTACAGGTAATTGAACTGTACAGATAAAAAGCAGTTTTATGTAGATAAAATTTTTCTATTATTACTTGTTTTGTTGCTATTGTTGTGTTTTTTTTTATTAATATTGTATTTTATTATTGCATAACTTTATAACTTTAATTATTATTATTTGGTATCATTGTGAGGGTATGTTGTTAGCATGACTGCTGATTTATTGTACAGTATGTATGTAGGTTATGATAGAAGGGATTACTGAGGTGGAATTATATACGTTTATACTTCTTTCTACTCCTTTTGAACAGTTTTTCTTTTCTTTCATATGTTTTATCTCTATTTTTGTTTTTATATTATGTTCAATTTAACTTTCTCAAAACTTGAAACAAGCAAAGACTTTTTAGTTGACACAAATGAGGCTGGGACAGACCCCCAGCCCCAGTATCAGCAGCCCCTCAGCTCCCAACACCCCCTCCCCAAAGAAATGTTTAGTTCCACCTACCACCCACCCAAACGTCTCACAAATGCTGCTGTGTTTACAGGAAAGAACATTGCTTCTACGTGCAGATTTGTCATTAGAACGTAAAGTTGTGTAGAGCATGAGAACACGGCGTCTGTGTGTGGTCAGCGTGTGCTCGGTGGGACGCCTCTCGCCCACTCTGAGGGGGCGGCACTACTTTTTATGTTATGCATGGATAGGTTGTGAAACAACTAGCCCCTGGACATGTCTTAAAAGGGTACTAAGAGTACTTAGAACCCAGACGGAAAGCTAAAAGACCACAAACCAAGCAGAAGTGATCTGTGGTTGTCGGTCGTCTCCAGATGCGAAACAAGCAGATATTTTGCATCAGGTCACATGACTGTGTCGTACAGACTCATTGCATCTCATATAATTTCATCTGTCATTTTTTTATTTCAGTTGTTTGTATCCCTTTTTTTGTCTTTATTTGTTGTTTTTCTCTCTTTCGTTTTTGTCCATCTCTGTTTTTCTGAATCTCCGCTGAATTGCAGCATCTCCTGTTTTTCATTCATGTGGACCATTTGCACATGTCTGCAGTAATTTATGTATCTCTTTGTAGACTCTCTCCATTGTTTTGTGTCTCATTTGGGAAGTTTTGTGATTATTGTTTACATTTTTGTGTTATTTGTTGTATTGTAAGTTTCAATTTAAAATGACCACCTGACTTCTTGGACCTACACCTTACATCATCACATATCTCCTCATGTTTCAGTGCCACAGAGTTTGCCATGACTCCATGACACCACTCATATCCTTCTACTTGCAGAGCGTTCTGTGACTCGTGACATTTGATTGTGATGTGATTGTTGAGCTGCAGAAATGTCGGCTTCTCCACCTGACAGCAGAAATTATATCTGCATGGACGGCACGGATCATCACAGGCAGGCAGCCAAACGTAATTCCACCACTGATGAGGTTTCTGCATCGGTGAACAGTGAGACCCTGATGAACGAGCTGCAGGACTCTTGCAGACTCTTGCAACGGTTGTTGTGTTTATTAGAAGCAGGGCTAAGTAATAGAACAGAAACAGGTCACATCTGAGGCCACGGAGAGAAGATTTCCCTCCAGTCATCATCGGTTCCAGCGTTTCAGGTTAAACTCAGGTTTGACACACGCAGCAGTCGGTGCCGTTACATCAGCGAAACTCATATTATCGTTGTTGAGTTTCATCAGCTACATCTGTGAGCTCCAACTCCTGCTCTGCAGGAAGGTCAGTGAGGTGGAAGAGTAGTGATGTCACTTCCAGTGAGTGAGCATGGTCAGCAGAGATGCCGTTTACAGTGCATTCTGGGAATCTTCCACAGAGCTCACAGGGCAGTGGAGTGATACTGGAATGAGGATGCTCGGTTCACTGTCGAGGGACCAAAGTCAGACCCTCCAACCATATGGCTTTTACTCTCACAAACACATTTACATCACCCATTCTTTTTGTATATTAACCCATTTAATCTCAGTCAACATGACATATTTTTTCAGGACAGATTTAGTTGTGAGATTATGAAGCTATAATTTCTTATATGAATGTGACGATAGGTATCGCACCATGAAGCCCAAACAAACCAACAACACACAATTTATTTCTCACAATGCTTTGTAGAAACAACACACAGATCAGCAGTGACCAAGCCTTTTCTCATCAGCATCAAAATATTAGCATTGAAACAAAAACACAACAGAAACTATTTACATTTTTACACTTTTTCCTTCCAGCTTGTTTTTGCCATTTCCCGTAATTTTTTCTACTTTTCTTCCAAACTCCCGACTTTGTCACCACCATATATCAAAAATATCTCTTCCTGGATAGGCTATGAATGCCCAGAAAACTTTTTCATGAGCTGCTTTCTCCTGATTTGCACATTTAAGCATTTCTGCAGCAAAAGATAAACTAGTGAGTAAAAACGTGCCTGAGCTGCAGGTGAGCATAAATACATTGTGTGGAAATAAATGTTTCATGGCAACACAATCTCCCTGTTCATTTCTCCAGTAGTGTAAATAATTGCAAACATTTTTGAAAGCAAAACAGTGTATGTCACTTATACTTACATGTATTAGGTTATAATTTTAGCAGCCCTAAGGCTCACCAATGAGACTCTCACCCAGTCAGCCAGTTCCCCCCCGCTTAGAATCTGCTTGTTCTCCTGGTTCTTCCTTAAAGCGGTTCACATTTAGGTCATACTGGTTCCGTCACAACATGATGTGAACTTATCCAGAAGACGGAGACCTTTAAACTGAAATGCAACTTAATTAATTAAAAATCCAATCAGTAACTGTCATTGATGAGTTACCCATCAGGCTGTGTTAATGCATTTTAGCCTTGAAGCAAATGTTTTGGTGCATTTTGTTTATTTAACCTGAGAAAAACATCTTTCAGACATGTTGCAGCAAGAATCTGCTCCAAGCTAATCGTTTTTTTTCCTTTGTAAGTATAATTTGATGAAAGGAAGTGAGACACAGGCCACATTTCATTCCTGTTGGGAAAAATAAATAACATATTTTTCATTAGTAGTCCATTTCTTTACATGATATAGTTGATTTAATACAGTTTTTATCTCGTCCCTTCGTGTGGCTGCCTCCCGCCTTGCTTCCCACCACTCAAACTGAAGCAGTCCTAGTATCCTGACACTCTGGCATATTCATCAGAATGGCATTCCCCGTGGTTAATGTGCACACAGAGCTCAGAAAACTGCAAATGACCCATCACTTCAGCATACCACTGACTGTTCAGTGATTGTGTCAGCATAGAGCTAACTGTGATGCCACTAGCAGTTAGTTTTGTGTACATTATTGCATATTAATTGCACATTGCTCAAGTGCATCCCTTGTTTGACTAAAGCTTGAGGGGAAATCCACTTAGAGACGTAGTTGAAGTGTATGAAACTGAATTTCTAAAACACTTTTCTTCTGTAAATCTTTTTGCAAGTGAGGTTGTAATGTCTTTTAAGTACTTACAGTAGCATCAACTTATTAACACGCAGTAGTGTCTCAGACTCTGTGAGACTAAACATGTGGTGAAAAACAGCTACAACTTCATAAACTGTATTTTTTCTATGCATATAGCTATTATTGATAAAGTAGTATGATAAGATGCTACACCAACAGAACAGAATGTCTTTTATTCTCCATGGTAACCACAGCAGGTTCAGCTAACAACGTCTCTAATGATGATTAAAACCCTTCAGAGTCAGCACTTCCTGTCTGAGTGGACTAAACATGTCAGAATATGTCTCTGAACTGTAAAAACCAGAAAACTGAAGCTCTGGATTGACTACCTGACTCTGCCTCGTCACTTCAGACCTTCCACAGGAAAGAAGAATCACCGAGCAGCCCGAATCAGTGGGTATGAAATGTGTTTTATTTCTGTGTTCTGCAGGACTACCGTGTGAACATCTTCCTCCGTCAGCAGTGGAACGACCCCAGGCTCGCTTACGCGGAGTACCCGGATGACTCGCTGGACCTCGACCCATCCATGTTGGACTCCATATGGAAACCAGATCTGTTCTTTGCCAATGAGAAGGGAGCCCACTTCCATGAGGTCACCACAGACAACAAACTCCTCCGAATATTCAAGAACGGGAATGTTTTGTACTCTATAAGGTAAATGAGGGAAAAAAAACCCACTGTGATGTTAAATGTTCTGACAAACATGTGCTGGAACCATAAGACCGCTAATAACATCTCTGAACATACTTTTGCTCTCGTTACTTTGATCTGAACTAGAACAGGGTCTTTACTCATGAATCAAGGAGCAGTGTGCATCCATGTCAGGAGTTTTAATGCCTGGGGGCGAGCAGAGAGCCCACAGCTCTGCTGCAAACTGGACTGCCGTTTCTAACATAATCTCACACCATCAGGACGAGGCAGAAAAAAAGGGAACGTACTTAATTTGCTCACACACTGCATTGTTTTGCAAATTTACAACACGTATATTTTTATTCTAAAGCGGAGGCATTGGCATGCATGAATACCCGAACATGAAGCACAATGACCCGAGCGAGCCAGAGTAATGTGGAGCAGATTAATCACCCAAGACTACACTTGTTTAAAACATAAACTGAAGTGAAATTAAAAATATGCTTAAAATCCAAGAATCTGAGTAAGTCCACCCTTCCCACGCAAAACAATCCTCCTCTAGGAATGACTTCATGTGTCTGCTTTAATCGGCAGTTTGATGTTAAGCATGCTTGAATGTGGATTTTATCTAAAAGAAGAAGTATCTTGCTTATTTTTATAGATCTGAATTAAAGGTCTTCACTCATTCAAAGCAGCCAGTTTTAAGAGAGATCCCTCAGATAGACTCTGGACTTCACTGTCCTCTGGTTTGTTCCAGAAAATGTTGTTGTTGAAATGAGTTGTTTATGTTTGTGACAATTCACCAGTTTTTGTCTTATTTTTACTGGGCTGCTGCATTAATGATGCTGCATTAAAAACAAATCATTTTTCCAAATTTGAAATAACAAGAAAATTGATTTTCTACCCTTTTTTTATTTCTATTTCACAGAAACCTGACCAATAAACCCTGATCTGCCATCGCTTAAGTTAACTAAAGATTTCAAACAGTTCTGGTAAAATATAAAGAACTCAGGTAGAACATGCATATTTCCTGTAGAACATCAAACAAAGTTAGAGAATGATACGGAAGAAACCTGGTTGATATTAGTCATTAAGAAACATTAAACAGATTTCTAACTATTACAACTGATAGAACATCAAACAAGGTTCTGATAGAACACAAATGTCTTGCAGAACATCAAATGGAGTTTTTATAAACAGAGAACAAATCTGGTTTATCACTAAAAATATCTGGTAAAGCATCAAGACGAGTTGCAGAATTTGTGTGACAGGATGTTGTGACCATATGGGTGAAGATAAAGATGGAGGGTGGAGGTTCTACATGGAACTGGGTGTGGTGGGACCTGCAGAACCTGCTGGTGGGACCTGCAGAACCATGCATATCTTAATCACAAAGTGATTTGAACTTTTGAGCTTGTTATATGTGAGAAAAAAATCATCAAATTTATTAATCTTTTCTGATGATTTTACATGTCAGACAAGTTTCTGTGCAGAACCCGTTTAACCGGTCCATTAACTTTAAAGCAGAACAGGTG
The DNA here is from genome assembly GCA_037177535.1 of Pseudomugil gertrudae. Taxonomy (NCBI): domain Eukaryota; kingdom Metazoa; phylum Chordata; class Actinopteri; order Atheriniformes; family Pseudomugilidae; genus Pseudomugil; species Pseudomugil gertrudae. Next base: position 27,706,514 of record JBAMHV010000004.1, on the reverse strand, counting down.
AGGTTAAAAAAAGGGAGATTATTGATCAAAAGGATCACAGTTTGATCAGGTCTAGTGAAAGATGGACTGATGTCCACTGAGTCCAGGACCAACACAAGTCTCAGCAGATATCTTTACGTTTTATAATTCTGATCCAAAACAAGAGAGACAACCAGAACTAGACACAGATCTATAAATAAATAATGGTTTTATTGGTATCCACAGAGGATCGAGTCCCAGTATGAGGAGGCGTGACAGGCAGATTCCTGATTGGAACAAACACAAAAAGCGAGTTAGGTTCAACAATCCTAAAACCCAGGATCAACAATCTGGTGACGACTGGAAGGCTGAGCTGGTCTAATATACTTGCTGCTGATTGCAGAATAAGGTGCAGATGAAGATCCTGGTTGCCTAGGAAACAGGCACGCCCACAATCACCACACATCAGAGCAGGAACCGCACCAACAGCAAGTCATCCTAGGATGAATAGATTCACCTGAACACAGATTCTCTGACAATAATGTGATGTAAACCAGTAGAAAGGAGACAGTGTGATGGTTCTGGTTACTGACTGTGATGCTGGACATTTACTTCCCCACAATTCTGTCTCTGAGCTCTGAAACCAGATTTTATATTGATGAGTCAACAGAGTTAATAAACAATGAGAAAATGTTGGTTAATTAAAGACGTTTTGTGCCGTTCTGAGACTTGCGGCTGTGGATTTAACAGCCTCAGGAGCATCACAGCCAAAATAATTCATATCAGATAATGTTCTCATCTGTACACCAGTCTGTCAGGTCTAACTTTAAGCACATTCGCATCTCTCTTTGCTTTCAGACTAACATTAACTCTGTCCTGCCCCATGGATCTAAAAAACTTCCCAATGGACGTTCAGACCTGCATCATGCAGCTGGAGAGCTGTAAGTACCAAACAGCTTCAGAATGTTCTAGAAGATGCTGAAATGTTGAAGATGAACAGCAAACAGCAGAAGTAACTGTGTTTTTAATGTTGTGTGTGGTCGGTGTGTTCAGACTGTCGTTGAAAGGACTACGTTATGAAACAGGGAGGGCTGTGATTGCAGAGACATGTTTCCATGACTACCAGATATCTGATCACTAACTGATTTCTGATTTACCGGTAGTATTGTTTACATTTTCCAAACCAGGGGTGGAAAAGTGTTAGGAGTTTCCCTGCTGCAACACACCTGACACTTTCAGGACTGCATCCCTGGCAGACCGGAGTTGCCAGTTTTGAGTCCTCCAGCCCCAAATCCACCTCTCTGACCACGAGGCTACCACTCCCTCCCAACTTCTCCCAGTTATCAGATTTCGATGGCCATGTGAACAGGCTCGATAGTTTAACTAAGTATTTAAATGATTAAAATCTGTTTTCTAATCAGATATTATTTTATTTTAGTGTGTTTTTCCCCCATCAAAGGGTGTTTTCTGATTCCATGGAAAATAAACTCCAAAAGAAGCAGTTTCATATTTAAATTTAGAAAAGAAAAATAACATTTGACTCCTTTTTGAGGCACAAATTAAAATTTCCGAACATAAAAGATACTTTTTGTATAATATTGCTGTATAATACAAGACTAAAACTTTGATCTAATTTCTTTAAATAACCAGTTTTACAGTACCTAGTGGTTAGCACTAACTGGTTTTTATGTTATTAACATTTTATGCTGAAAATTGATCTCAGTGTATTAAGTAATGAGACAATCTTTCATGATTGGTGGTGATTTGATGGACTAGCGTGCAGCAGCATTTTACATTTCCAATAAATGGACTAAATATGGTCAATTGCCCAGTAAAGGGTTAAACCTGGGACTCTGGCTGATCCATCTGCTCTTCCTGCTGTGGTTTATTCTTCATCAACAAAGAGGAGCCACGTCTCTGGGATAAGTACCTGTGATCTGTATTTAATGAGCAGATTTATAATTAGGTTTTCTCCCATTTATGGTGTATGACTCAACAACATCATCCTCACTTTGGTGATTAATGAGCTCCTGAACCCCTCCCCCCTCTGCTGTGGCTTATTATTCATCCTATTCATGCAGAATATACACATATTCCCTACCTCACTGACTTCAATCTGTCTGTATTCCCACAGGGAATCAGACACGCATGTAGCTGAATAATAAGCCTGCTGTTCGGATTCCTTGTGGGAAGTCTGAGCACCTGCACAGACAGGAAGTTCATACCTGAAAGAATCCGATCGAAACAAACTGGTGGATTTTTATGAATGATACCATGTAGCTGTAGAGAGCTGGACACACAGCGACTCATTTCTCAGTCACTCGCTCATGTTGGTGAAATAAATGCAGTTCAGTCCGCCTTCTAAATCCTCGACAGGCCAATCTATTAACATACATATAAAGCAAGCATAAATGGCCTTGAGCGAAACCACATCGACTGCATCATCAGATGATGATGATGAGTACTCACTGCATAAAAGGACAAAGTTTCCCACAATATTCACCTTAGGAACTGTTTTCTGTTCCTAAAACACTGGCTGTGTGGATGAAAGATCCAAATGATAAACATCTGCAGCAGAATCACCTGAACTCCTCTCTGTTTGTACAGCTCCCGACTCCCCCTCTGTCTGGACCACAGTGTATGGTCTGGACCAGACCATTTACAACAGAGTCATCTAGATCGCTCTGGTCCAGTTTGTAGTAATTGTATTTCTGTTATTACTGAAGTAATTACAAACAATAAGGAAACCAAATAAGTGCAAAGTCTTTGATTTGATTTTCCATTCTGAGCTGCATGGAGCGACGGGTGGGGGTGGGGGGGTGAGCTTTCTGTTTGGACCAGTTGAATGTGGAGAAAGCAGGAAAGAGGGATCAATAGGCACATCAACTTTTATACAGAGACCTGCAGAGAGAGGACAAATACAAGTTTGGGATGCTGGTGCTGGTATAAGTTTATACAAAAGCAATGAGAGGAGAAAAGAAGGATCATGCATCATGGGATGTCGCTCAGCAGTTTAAGCCTATGGCCACATAGCTAAGGGATACAACCCTTACTATAAAGGTGTGAAAGCCAGAGAGATCTCTGGCATGTGGAGCTTCTGCAGCAAAGGAAAATAAAGACCATTTAATGCCACGGTAGGACAGGTCCTGCTGAAAAACTGAATTTGGATTTACATCTAGACTGAGTTATTCCACAGAACTGATAAACTAAATAAAACAGATTTTCTGATTTGAGAAACATTCATTTAGTCTTTTTCCCCCATTTATACATTTCCTATGCTGCTTAGTCTGATTCAGGGTTGCAGGAAGCTGAGACCTGTCCCAGTACCATTACCAGGTTTGAGGCAGGGTACAATGCTGTACAGGTCGCTATAGCCCAGCAGAATTTATATTCTACTGAAGAGAATCCATATGAGTCCATTTATTTACATACGTATTACTTGTACTTAGACCACCTGTGCTCAGTTTCTGTACTGGACAGATTCTGATGGAAACCAGACCAAGTCTGTACCAAAGTATACTAGAAGTAGTCTGCAGACCCTTTCAGTTCTGGCCAATCAGCTGCACTTTCTTTGTCTTTGGTTTGTGGTTGTTTTGGGAAATATCTCCTTCTACTGAGTATTGTGAATGCTTTGCGTTGTTCAGGGCGCTCGGTCTATTTAAGTCAAGTCCAGTGTGAAAATCAACCAAACCAAAGGAAGGTATGACATTTTCAGAATTTCCACCCAACCAATCCGAGTCCCCCAGACTGTCCTGGTAGGACTGGACAGTCTTTTCTCTAAGTAGATGTGTATATATATATATATATATGGTATGGAAATGTATATATGAAAATTTAGATATGTATGCATATGAGAAAATGTATGTCAGTGTATTATGTATGCATA
>JBAMHV010000004.1:27676529-27702570 GCA_037177535.1 Pseudomugil gertrudae | reverse complement strand
AAGCAAAATTGCTCAGCACAATATAGCAGCCAGACCTTCATTCTGCCTGCTGAGATGCTGGACAGACACGTGTAAAAAAAAAAAAAAGGACTGGACAGTCTATGGACTTTCCAGGAACCAATGTCCTCTGTTTGGAAAACCTGGAATTCTGAGAGCTTTAGTGGAGCTTGTTTAGTAAGTGCTTAACATGTGAGAAGAGGAATTTTATATTCTGTTGTGGATTTAAGAAGGAGGAGAGGCTGAGACTGGAACAATGTGATCTATGATGGAGACTTTTCAGATCAATGATCAGGGTATTACAGTAGTATAATCTGGGACTTAAAAAACATCTGTGGACTAGTTTTTCTATATCACTCTGAGACCAGATGTTCTCCATGTTGGGAATATTGCGTTGGTGGAAGAAGGTGAACCTAAAGATCTGTTTTAATTCTAATGAATAAATGAGTTATTTTTTTTTCCTTGTGGTGACATCCACTCAGAGGATGAGAGGAAATGATTCCAGTCATGACATGATGAATATTTTAGAGGAAAAAGCTACCATGAACCATTTTTAGTTCAATATTGCATCACATGCATGGAAATATGCTCTCCTTTTATCACTCAGGACTTTGAAACATTTTGCTGTGTCATTTAGATATTTTTTTTAATCATTAGTTTGTTTCTGAAACTCATAAATCAGAGACACTTCGACAGAAAATAACCTAAAAACTGATTTAAGTTTCAGTTTTTCACCAACAATTAAAATAAATCTGTATGTTGATCTTACAAAGACATTTATTCAACGTCCACTTCATCACTGACGAGCACTGTGTTGACCATATATATTACAGGTATCAGTTCCTGACAAGCTTGCATGTGGATTATAGCCTACCCTAAATTAAATATTAGACTTTAAAAAAAAAATATATATATATATATATGTGTGTGTGTGTGTGTGTATGTGTGTCTGTGGGCGTGTCCTTTTGATTGATGTGTATCCGGATTGAAAGGCAGAGTGTAGCACAAACGTGTTTTTTAGCCGGTAGGCTTTTAACTTGAGCCCACCTGCGTTGAATAAGCCATTTAGTCCCTGTTAGATCTGCGTTAACTTGTTTAGCTCTTAGCTACAAGCAGCTTGGAGTTTGATAGATGTCAATAATTCACCCACACGCTCACAGCTCCCTTATGAGTTCCACTTCTTTCCCATTTTTGTTTATTCCAGGCACGACTGCACGCTTCAAGGTCCTAAGATGGCAACAGTGGGAACTTTCCACTGAGCTTTAGTTTTGCTGTTCAGAAACTTAGGGGTGATGCATTGGAGGCTCCATCCATCTCTCATTTACTATGGGCCTTGCACAAAGACAATGTTGACTCTGAGCACAACATTTTGTACCATCTGGAACTTCACCTCTTGAGTTCATTCTGGTGTCTGTGTGGTGACTTTCGTTATGCACAAGATTTTTTTTTATAAAACTTTATGAGTAGATCTTTATTATCAAGATGCTTTGTAAAAGTATTTAATCACAGTCACTTAGTACCAACATGGCATGGTTTAACCACCACAGCCTATCTGAGTATCATCACCGACTATGTCCATCCCTTTATGACCAGTTTAGCATCATTTAGCTGCTTCCAGTAACTTAATGCTGCATGTCACACAGGTCAAATCATCTCCAAATGCTTTCTTCAACATGATAATGAGTTCACTGTATTCAGTTTCGCCTCCACAGTCACCAGATCTCAACACAGCAGCTTTGAGATGTGGAGGAGCGGGAGACTCTTATGTGTCGCTGGCATCTGCAGCATTTATGTGATGCTGTCATGTGAATATGTAACATTCACATCATTCAGTTCTGGAGAAGAAAGGGTGATTTTCTAAATTTCACTTTGTTCTTTAGAAAGTTTCCTGCTGGAGATAAACAGGTTTATGTAACCCTGTGAATATGACACAGTGGCTCTAATTCATGTCAGAGATTATCTCGTTAACCAGCAGTGTTTTCGGAGGATGTGCTCGGAGTGACCTGCAAATCTTAGACATGTTCTGAGTCAGAATCTTTGTTAGCCGGAGGCGATGGTGAGACGTGGATGCATCCAGAACAGAAGCAGGGCGCTGCAGGCTGTCTCCTCTCTGTGTGTGTTGTTGTTTTTCTTAACATGCACACACACTTTTCACTTAGAGACCAATCCTAAGAGTCAGGAGGAAGTGAATCTTTTGTTTGTGTCTGCAGGCTCGTACCAGCCTGCACCAGTCGATCGCTGCTTTCACCAAAAAGCCCTTCAGTGCAGCAACAGCACTCATTTCTGCTGTTTGCATCCTGTCATCATAGTTTGAGGATGAAACACAGTAAACTGAATATCAATGTAGCTCATTAATAATGATGTGATCAATGAAAACATGGAAGTGGATAAGACAGCTGTGCATCTGGTTGGATGTTTATTTGTTACGTTTTATTGTTGGGACTCAAATCAGATTTATCAACTTGTGCTTCTGATGTTATTTATCCAAAAATGAACCCAAATTTTAAATATTGATCCAAACAGACACTATGTAGATACGGTAATCTCCCTGGGATTATTTCTAACAGGATTCGAAGGTATGTCCTACGTCAGGATTCTCTCCATTTCTTCCCATTTCTCTAAAATGTTTTTATTTTCACTCCCAGAATATTTTCGACATGGTTGTCAACCACGTTACAGTTTTTACAACTTTTATTATAGTTATTTTCACTGCAAGAGTGAGTTCCTAAAGAGTCTGACCTCCACTTCACCCGTAACATTTCAAGCAGGCTTCAAGCTTTTTCTACTTTATTGCATCGTTTGCACTTTAGTATTCAAAGCATGCACATGTGAGTTCAGCATTTATCATTTGTTAGGTTTTCATACCCAAAGGTTACAGTGAAAGCTTGAGCAGCAACATGTGTGCTCCCCGAGGCTGGCAATGTTTTTTATTGTTTTATATTGTTTGCACTTTGAGTTGTCTTGTACAGGATAGGTGCTATACAAATAAACTTGCCTTGCCTATGTACATCTGCCCTTCTGTGTTTTACACCAGAATGAATCACAGAGATGAGGAAGAAAACTATATTCTCTGTGAAGTGTCCAAAGACATTTTAATGCATTATTATTATTTGTGCTGAAATGTTTGTTTGTGGAGACCTAAGAAGTTTCATCAATATGTTTTTTCATATTACTAACACTGAAAAAAAGGTACAGCTGAATCAACTGGACTTAATTTATCTGGATAAACATACATTTCTTAAAATTAGTTGAGCGTATTTATTTCACCCAGCTTAATAATCTAAGTTGGATAAACCTAATTTTAATTATTGCTTTAATTTAAAGTTATTTATTTAAATATATTAAATAAAATAATTAGATTTATCACGTTAGAGTAGTTTTACTTCACATTTTTGCAGAGTAAAAAAGCAGAGGAACCTTAAATGTGTAATATTCTGTGTGTGGATTGTTGGTTTAGAGATATTTCTGCTTTTCTAGTTGGTTACACCATGAACGATCTAATCTTCGAGTGGCAGGAGAACGGACCGGTTCAGGTGGCCGAGGGCCTCACGCTCCCACAGTTCATCCTGAAAGACGAGTCGGACCTCAGATACTGCACCAAGCACTATAACACAGGTAACACTCACACATGCAGAGGCAGAATAGCTTGCCATGCTTCATCAGTTTGTGCTGCTGGGTGATGCGGGAAGCTGGTGTCCAGGGTCAGATGGTCCGGTTGATAAATGAGACCTGAGCAGAGCCAGCAGGTCGCGCTGGACCTGCAGGACTCTGTCTCTGGATGTTTTCTGAACTGTTCTGTAAAGATGTGCTTACATGAGATTGAGCCAAGGGTGAGAAGGGTTTCAGAGTGTGTGTGTGCGCGCCGGGGGGAGGGATCAGCACTGATAGAAGTTTGTTTTATATAACTTGTGTAACTTGTGGAAGATTGTCTGCACTTAGAGCTTCAGACTAGATTTATCAAATAATTAATTTTATCAGATGTGCTGCAGGGAAAATGACAACATCTAGTGGTGAAGTTGGAGAAAGCAAACCTTAAAGTCCATCTGAGGAGGTGAAGACATGTTCTTTATCAGGAATTTCCATCTGAGGAAACCACACTTCCTGTTCTCTGCCCTCCTCATTTTCTTCTAAAACATTAATCTTTCCCTTCATCATGGAATTAAAGCACCACCATCAACCACAATTTCTCCTTCATCGAGCTCTACACAGAACTTGCCTTTTGCCTTCCTTTTACGGCAACAATGTAGATCTGCAGATGAAAAACCTGCACAGACACATTTAAACACATTTATTTATTCAAATATTGCAAGAAATTAATATATTTAACCTATGCTGATGAAGCATTTTCCCATCCTGCAGGAAGACTAAACATAGCAGCAGCTGAAACATGTTTCATCCTCAGGGCGACTGGGCTGTTTCTTAGAGACAGGGGGAGAAGCTCAGTCATCCAGGACACCAGTTTACAACTGCTGCTTCTCTACATCCAGAGCAAGATAACATGGCTTTAGCATTTGATTAAGATGCCTCCTACATGCCTCCCTGGTGTGGTAAGACTCAGGAGACAATGAAAAGGCTACATGTCTGCGAAGGCCTCTGATGGATGAGTGACCGGGGATAAGGAAGTATGGGCTTCTCTGCTGCCCCCGTGAGCCTGGATGAACAGTGGAAAATAGATGGATGTTTTCTCATGGATTTAGATCATTTTTCACATGCCACCTCTCCAACGACTCAACATGGTCACCAACATGTTAGTAGGAAAAAAACAACTCAGCACCAGATTTCTGAAGAAGTGCCACCTGCAGGCCGACCTGCTGAGCACCTTCTGCTAGACTGCAGGTGAAAGCATCCGGACATGCTGCATCATGCACGGTTCACAAGCTGCTCAGCTGGAGACAGGACAGAGTTGTCGCTATGGCGATTGATTAAAGCGGCCCAGATCACCATCAGCTGCCCTCTGCCCTAGCTGCTTAAGCAGAGCTCTGATCATTTACATCCAGCCCTGGGTCTCCTCTGCCTCCTTCCCTCTGGAGAATGATACAGAAGTCACATGTGCCAGACAAACCGTCTCAAAATCCAGTTTTACCTCACGGTTGATGCACACGTCTGACTCCTACAGGTTCTAAATCCAAAGACAGCAGCCTTTACTGCACTAATTCTGCACACCACTGCATTTCTGTACGACTATATATTATTGCAATTCAAGTGCAATGCATTGGTATATTTTTACTTTTTTATTCTATTCTATTTTATTTATTTAGAAGGTTTTTATTCTTATGAAATGACTACAGTGTAGTCATTTCATGGTATACTGAGTTGCACAATGTCACTAAATATCTATTCTTATACTTAAAATTGGACTCGTCTCCTGTTTAGCCACAATACGGATGCAAAAGCTCAGACCAGTTTAATTGTAAATATTACTTTGTATTAACGCTTAACACCTTTTAAGATAACAATATTGTTACTGAAGCTCTCTGATCTTAGCAAAAAGGGGTTAATCTGCTGAAATTGACTGTTTTTTATGTGTTTATGTGAAATTGATATGCAAGGACTGATAATAAACCTATTAAAGGAGCATCACATTTAGAAGTCAGTCAGACTTTTCATGTATAGGAATGATCATTCTGTTATAAATGTTATAAATGTTCTATATGAATTTCTGGTTTTTGTCAGTTTAAGTCAGGATCTGTGTGTCCTAACCAATTCCAGCCTCTGATCCTGATTTCTGCAGAACTAACCATTTCATGGTTGTTTCAGGTAAATTTACCTGCATCGAGGTGCGCTTCCACCTGGAGCGTCAGATGGGTTACTACCTAATCCAGATGTACATCCCCTCCCTGCTCATCGTTATCCTTTCCTGGGTCTCTTTCTGGATCAACATGGATGCCGCTCCAGCCAGAGTAGCATTGGGCATCACCACCGTCCTCACCATGACAACACAGAGCTCTGGCTCCAGGACTTCACTGCCAAAGGTCTGCATGTGATCTGCTTTTGCATGTTTTTTTTCCTCCTCTTTATCATAGTGCCGTCAAGGATATCAATAATGATAAGAAAAATAAAGATTGTCAACAATAATAACTACAAAAGCCCGAGCAGAGTTGAGTGAAGACCAATGCCAAAGTAAATTGTTCACTGTGTCCATAATCCTTCCCAGATTATTCCCAAAGTTTAACAGAATCTAAACTAGACTAAGAGCCATTATAAAAAAATAAAATAAAAAAAAGAATCTGCCCAGTAGTTTCTGTATCAGGTTAAATCTTAAAACATTTAAACACAACTGTAAACATAACCTCCTTAGTGTGAGACTAAAGAGAAAGGTCATGAATTTGGATTTAATCCTTGATTTCTATATGAACATGGGTCGGGCTCTTCAGGAAAAGCTTGAAACTGAACCTAAACACGGTCTGAGACGCAGACTTTACCCCAAAGAGAGACACAGATGAGTAAAGGTAGAGTCACGACCATGAGTTGTGTGTTGGAGGATAATATTCTTCATGTTGGGGTGGTTTTAGGATTTTTGCCTGTCCAGAATAAATAATGTAACATAACACATAAACAGAAGTTTCCTTTCCATCTGCTCTTATTCAGAGACTGCAGAAAAACTCTTTGAGTCACTTTTACCGTATTTCAGCTGCAGTCCCTTAGACTCAGGAGATATTTAGGTCTGATTACCTCCAGTAGCCATAACTGAGACATAACAGAGTGGAAGTTTGCCCCGCCCCTTTTGCACCCGCAGTCCAAGCATATTACCCACAATTCATTGCAGTATGTTACCTTTTGAACTGGAAGGTGGGGAAATGATTGGCAATCAAACTCCTGTGCCAACGGTGAAAATATTTATTTTTTAGTGTAAATATTGAAATATTTCCTCTTTTACTTTACTGTTCATGTGTAATAATATTAGAAGTTTCCAGTTACTTGAAAATATGCTTAAAATGTCTGATATTTACAGACATTTTATGCTAAAATTTATTGACTTTTAGTTTTTAAAAAATCAGGAAGCAGCCAATTAAATGATCTCATGTACATTCAGTTTAGATTATAAAAGAAAATGGTTATTTATTCTCCTTCACTAAAATAATTGTTACTTTACATAAATTTTTTCATTAATTCATTTAAAACATGTGGATATTTAGAACAACTATATCAAAATGTTGTCCAGCTTGAGTTGATTTAGGTCCTAAAATGATGTGTTCTCATAGGGCATATGTGTCCTAATCATCCTGTTTTCCCACACTTCTAACCTACGCACTTGAATACTTATGCTCTTAAGTGCACACTGCATGGATGGTGTAGTGGGGTGTAGTGTTGGTGTGGGACAGGACCATACATGAACTATTGGTGGTACATCTCGTTACTGGGTCAGATTGGAAAACTGAGTCACACTTTGGCTCCACATCTTGTGTCAGGTGAAATAATAGCAACTAATCCCTCAGGCTCTACTCTCATTAGGGAGAGGCCTGCAGTGGGGTCCCAGACTGCTGTCAGGATGGCACTGGTCCACCCTGGACCTCACCTAGAACCGCCACCGGGTATACTTTCCACACAATGAGGAGCCCTTTTCTGTAAAATAAATTACACAGTCATGTGAAAACCTTTTTTTTACAGCTAATTTACCAGAATTACATTTTTTGTCTGGTGATGGATGCAGCTACACCCTTCAGATCCCCATACAGGAGGCAGTATGAGATCCTACAGTCCAACACGTGTTTGCAGACACATGAATGCAGCATTGTCATTCACACCAAATGCAATGCAAACTAAGAACTAAGGAATCTAAGAACACACACTGTGGGACAAAAACTCATGAACCATACCTTACTTTTGCAGTTTTTGATGAAACTTTACTAATCCATAAGACTACATTACTAACTTTTTGGACTTTGTCACTAATTTCTAGGACTAATTTAATCATTCTCAGGATGACTTTACCTATTACCATATAAATTGTACTACTAATGTGGGTTTATTTAGAAAGAGATAAGCATTTTCTGTTTGTTCCAGGTGAATTTAGTCTGACTTGAGTACATTCAGACACTTCTTTAGTTTCACATCTCAGCTTTCTGCATAGGCCAGAATTATAAATACAGCCAGTTTAGTCATATTTATTTTGGGTTTGGTGTTTCAAACAGAAGGATGAAAAATCGCTTTAAGCCCACTTACCGTGTGCATAAGTAGGAATAAAGCTACTTATGCACACTTATGTGGAGTTTCATGCCTACTTAGCGTGTGCAGTCACCTCGGTCTCATTCCTGCGTATTTGGGAGATGACAGTTTGAAGGTGAGCTGTTGTGGCGAGAAGACACCACGGCAGATCTGATTTATTCTCCTGTGAGACCAGACCTGAAACGCCTCCTGTTCGTTTTCATTCATTATACCAAACGTTGTCGTGCATGGGCGAGCACGAGCGTGTGTTGATTACACACATCGTGGATCTGCTGTAGCGTGAGTGAGAACGAGCCCCTCAGTCTTGTTCTGGTATCTTGTATGCATGAGAAAAAATCCGACATGGAGCGTTGCGTTACATAACCCTGCCGAGCACTCTCCTCATCGGCTGTGCACACACACCGCACTCTGCCTGGGCCTGTGTGTGGCCTGTGTGTGTGTTTAGAGGTTAGGAAGTTTCTCATGTTTTCGGTCTTTAACAGGGCTTTGCACTCCAGTATGTTACACGTGTCTGAATAAGTCATTATTTCATACAGGAATGAGGTTACATCTTTTTGACACTACAGGCGTTGGTAGCGCAGTCACTGGTGAGTGTGTGTGTGTGTGTGTGTGTACTGTAGTTACTGTCAGAAAATATAGGTGGAGTGTCTGTGAGTTTTAGGTGGGAAAGCAAGCAGCAGAGTATGTTTACAAGACTCTTTGTTTGCTTAATGGGTCAACAAGTTTGATGAATCTCAGCTGTGGTTGTGTTATCTGCAGAGTAATGAAAGCTTCTGTCAGAAAAAACATTTTCTCATCTAAAGTGTCTGATTTCAGGTCTCCTACGTGAAAGCCATTGACATCTGGATGGCGGTGTGCCTCCTCTTTGTCTTCTCTGCTCTGTTGGAGTATGCCGCCGTCAACTTTGTGTCCAGGCAACATAAAGAGCTGCTGCGATTCAGGCGGCAACCCAAGAACAAGAGCAAGGTACAGAAAAATCCTGCAGCCAGCACAGAGAAACGACCCGGTCACACAGTTTTATGCTGTGCACATTGAGAAGTGTTTGACTTCAAACTGACACCTTGTGGACACATGCTGTCATTGCATCAAAAGTTAGAGACGCTGACGTTTTCTGTGCATGTTTTCTCACACAAATCAGTGCATGAGATGGCATGACTGTGGATGTGTCCATGACAACAGGCCGTCCACAGGATGAGCGTGTCGTCAGTGCATGAGGAGCGGTCGGGAAAAGATCCACTCAGCATTCAGTCGACAGTCGGCCTCTGAGGAGGAAGAGGAACAGTTTGGCTGAACGTTATGAATGAAATTATTAATATCCAGCATCAGTCCAAATTCATTTAGATGGGACCATTCCCTGTTGGAGATACAGCCGACAAAATCAGTCAATCTTTATATTTATGTCACTTTTTCAGATTGATTAAGGTAATAAAAGATCACAAGGACAAAACTGGAAAGAATATAAACTAAAAAGTCAAACTCAAAATAAAATAGGAAGAAAACTTTTAAAAAGAAAGAAAAAGGCCAAACGTTAAAAGACAAATGGCAGAGTCTGCTGCTTAAACAGCAGAAACTCTTTTAAAGAGGAAAGAGATTTATCTGAAAGACAGAAAAGCTGCAGCTGAAAACTCACCTACATAACAGCTGGTATGATATCAGATTTGGTGGCGTCACTGGTAGGTACTGGTCCTTACAGATTTTTGGGGGTTTTTTTGCGTTTCCTCTTGCAAAATCAGGGAAGTGTCCCAAAATATCTTTGAGCTGTCCTACTCGCTCAGCCACTCTCTATTGTTGGGGGTCCCAATCTTATCCATGTGACTCTGAAGGCCCTGATCATTTGATTGATGGGAGGAATCATCACTTCCTGTGTGACTCAATAAATCAGTAACAGCTCTATGTTTACATTTTTTGTGTATTTTTTATTTTAAAGCCCCCTAGCAAAAACCAGTAGACGCCAAGAGGAGGTTTATTCCTGCAGATAGAGCTCCTGTTGACTGAATGACAGGGATCTGGTCCGGTCCTGTTTCTAGATGTTCTGTTTTCCTTTTCTATGTGTTGATCACGTGTGTGCATGCTGTCGGCCGGTAGAACAGTGGAGGTGCAGTTGATCCAGAGGAGCTAGCTGAGTCCCTGCGTCGTGTTAACACTGACAACGGCCTCCAACCTTCAGAACCTCTGTACGGATCTATGAGCAGCTTCTACACCAGCCACCGCAGCAGGGTAAAGGCACTGTGCATGTGAGTGTGTGTGTGTGCATGTCCGCATGTGTGTATCACTCATTCATCATCTACAGCATGATCTGCAGGAGAGCAGGTGGAATCAAACTGCAGTCAGACGTGACACTGGTCCACTAACAATTAAGATGCAAGTGGAAAGAATATTATTGATCCTCTAAAATCCTAAAATACCTTCTCTGAATTTTTGTGCTCTTGATTATCTTATTATGTATTTTTTTTATTTATTTAATTTTTTAATTTAACTTTATTTCATTTTAGCCAGTTTTTATATAATTTTTATTGATTTATTAAAATTTTAAGTGCTGTTTTACCTTTTTTGCTTTTGTTAAAGCTTGTTTTTTATTTTATTTTGTTTTTCAATTTTAATTGGATTTGAACTTTTTCATTTTTTAACTTTTATTTATTTTAAATTTCTCAAATTTTTCAAAAATATTTCCATATAGTTTTTCAGATACAACTGTATTTTTATTTAATTATCATCAATTTTATTTTATTTTTATTTTTTCATATTTTTTAACAAATTTGAATAATGACTGATTTTTATCTTTTTGGACTTTTCTAAATTTATTTGATGTATAAATCTGCAGATTTTTTAAAATCCTTGATGCAACTTAAAGCGGCTTTGAAAGTTTTCTTTGTATTTTCTTTTCATGAATTTTTAGTTGTTTGTTGATTCTATAATTTCCCGTTGCTGGCTAAGCGTAGCTTTATGGTCAGCATCAGATCCCAGTTTAACCACAGAGACCACTTGGTGGGATGATTGATGATGATTTCATCCTGTTGATTTGATTCAGGATTTTAACTCTAACTCTTTCCAATCAAATCCCACAAACACATTTGTCATTATATTTATGATCAGCTTTTATTTCAGTCAGTGGGGAGAAGAATAAGTGGTCTTATGTGTGATCACCTCCTCATTATCTTCGTCTCTCCAACAGGAGGGGGAGGTCCATGAGAGCAGGATGACCTCCACGCCAGCTGTGACCTCCACCCCCAGCATCAGGAAGGACTCCAAAGTCAACACCAACAACGCCGTAGCTGTCCTCAGTGGCCCTGGAGCCACGGCCAACACCACCCAGAATCCACCTGCAGCTTGCAGCGGGGGCAGAAGTACGGAGGAGATGAGGAAGTTGTTCATAGACCGAGCGAAAAAGATCGACACTGTGTCACGGGCCGGCTTTCCTCTGGCCTTCCTCTTCTTCAACATCTTCTACTGGGTTCTTTACAAGATCCTGAGACACGAAGATGTTCATAAGCAGTAGGAAACCGAAAGGTTCCACCTTCACATAAACTTCCTGTATAAGCACCCCCACCCCCCATCGCAATGAACACCGTCCCGGATCACCGTCCCGGATCACCGTCCCGGATCACCGTCCCGGATCACCGTCCCGGATCACCCCCACCTTCTGCAGCTGAAGGCTCAATCTCAAACCGAGTTTCTAAATGTCATTATTTAATATCTCCGAAAGTTTTTAAAAATTTTATTAAAAATCGCTTTAATAAATTAACTACACATTTTTTTAATTAAATTGGTTGATCATGTGACTTAATATTATATCATAACCTTGAATGAGTTATCGTTATTTATTTTATCTTCAGAAACATATTTACCATTAGATTATTTTATTAGATACTCAATATGAAATACTCAATATAAAAACATTAAAATAATGTTTTACTTTTTTTTAAAGTTATTTAGATAAATTATCAGGTTATTTTTAATTTAGAAAAATTTGAATACATTATTTTATTTTTCCTATCCAATTCAGATAATATATTTAAAATGTTAAATATTTTTAAGTTTTAACTTTATAACTTATTTTAATACTGAAAACTTACTCATAATATTTATATTATTTAAATTATAATTATTCATTATAATTTAAAACTAAATTGTTGTAATATGATTTTTTCTTCTAGATTCATAAATCATAGAATAAATTGATTATTTCTGATCCATGAATCATTAAATATTCTGATTTGTTTGCTGTAACTGCACTCAGGTGCTTTATTCCAGCCTCATCTCTGGTATTCTTGTATTTATTTATAATTATATTGATAAAGAAGCTGCACCACGTGCACGTTTTTAATTTCTCTTTAAGTAATTGCTCTGATGTACAGGCCCCTGCTTCACTGCCTCAGAAACCCCTCAGATAAACCCCACAGGTGATGACTCGGGTTGAGTTAAATCTGTCTGCATCACACCTGATACCACAGGTGTGCTGCTGGCGTCCATGTTGCCTTCAGGTGTTGAACCTGAGGAAGCTGAAACACCTGCGTACTAATGCAACAAATCCAATTCATGCAGTTTTACATCTAATTTCATCCCTTTTTCTTTACGTTAAGCTGAAGTTTGAATTTAAACCTAATCTTTTAATGAAAACCCGGCTTTCTGTTCTTATTTTCCAGATAAAAGAAATCAGAAATGATTCCAGAAATGTCTTTTTCTTTCTCCTTCTGTCTCTTTAAACCCAAACATTTTTATGAAAATGGTGAAATATTGTTAATATTTTTCATAATGCAGTGGGCTTTTTAAATTAATGATTGAAGTGATGCTGTGAACTGACAGAGCAGATTTGATCCCGGGTTTGTAGATGGGTTGCATCCTGAAACGCTGTAGTATGGCGGAGAGGCGGAGCTCACATATGCTCTGATCAGCCCGTTCCCGTCACTTCCTTATTGAAATCACCTAGGAACAATCTCATAACTGTGGGGTTTAAAGTTATTATTATGCCTTAAAAAGTCATAATTACATGATGAAAAAATAATTAATTTTATGTCATAGTAACTTTAAATCTCATCATTATGATGCTGGCAGGGATAAGCATCCACAGAACAGAGCCTGCAAGATGGCAAAAAGTCCAGAAACCAGTTTTCCCATCACTTCCCTATCAGAGCAACTGGATGTGGAACATCCCAACCCAGATTAAATGTGCAGGTCGGTCTACTTCCACTAGCTGTGACACTGTGACAGAGACCTGGAGAAAAGAAAAGCCTGGAACATAAACCTGCAGACCGAAAAGACTACAAATATGAAGGATTATATTTTTGTAGTCCAAGGCTGCACTGCTGATCAGAACCAAATAAACATACACATATACACACACACCGTTTCACCCACTCGTGTCTTACAGCTCGGCTGCCAACGTTGAGTTTTCCTCCACTTTCAGCCCCACCTGGAACATCACACAGACACGGCTCTGACCGTCAGCATCAGGTTTCCACCTGGTTGTGTATGAAAGGTGCAAGGCGTTGGAAAAGGGAAATTTATCCGCTGTTTTCACTGTAAACACGCTCTTTGCTTTCCTGTTTTTACTGTTTAATGTGTGAATCTGCTCAGGATGTTTTAGTGTTTCTCCTAAATCAGAAAGTGTATTTTTAACTATGTTTTCCTTTGACATGACTTTTTTCAACAGCCTCCCAGTTCTTCTGTGGAATGAGTTGCAGCCTGAAGTATAAACACAGATGTCTATTCATTTACAATTGAGTTGAAGCTCACAGAACATCAAATACCTTATATTAGTTGTGTGTGCAGTGAAAACAAAAGTTTAATCCATTTCAGTGTATTCTGATTCATGGTTCAATGTTGAAGTGAGCCGACAGGGCGGCAACGTGCTTCATGTTGATATCCCATGTTCATGTTACATCAGGAAGATCTGCGGTCTGGCAAGCTGGTGCTTGATTCTGGATAAAGCTGATCTTCTTTGTTAATGTGGTCGTGTGTGAAAGAAAGCTGCTCCTCTGCAGTTTACTGTTATTTTAACTCGGCCTTGTTGCTGTGTCATAAATGTTTGGACTCAGAGCAGACTGTTTATCTGGAAACGGGTTTTCTAGGAAAGGCTGAGCTCCAACCCTCTTTCCTGTTAGATGCAAAGATCAGCTGATGCTGCAACATTCAGAATGTGATCAAAACAGGAGCCACCCAAAAAATGACACATTTCTAACTGTAGGGATATCTTTCTAAGAGCTTTAATTTCAGGTTTTCAGCCCTGGCTGTTGGTCCGTTCGAGGTCAGAAGCCAATCAGCTGCATGTTAAACATCCATGCAGAAACTTTACTGTTTGCTGGGTTAAAGTCACGACTCCCTTTAGCTCACTTGGCGCTGAGCCAGGATGTGCACACTGCGCTACACAGACTAAAAGCAGCAGGATCACGCTTGTCTTTTCTCTCCTTTTACATTTCATCAAGCTTTACGTGCAATGGTTTGTCTCTGAGCGTGCATCACATTAAACATGGCATGCTGCAGCAGAGTGAGAGAATCAGCTTTCCCAGATTCACACACTGCAAAGTTTCCTGGAAGGATGCACCGTTAGCTTGTTAACATGAAGCTTTTCCCGTCCTGCGGTCGCTCGCTGCTTCCTCATCAGAAAATATTTGCAAACTACTGTTGAGACTTTCCTGTTGTGCAGCAGCAAGCTCCTGATGTGGAGATTTGTAGAAAATCCAGACTGCATCAAGATGTTTCTGACTTCCTGTTTATCCCCTCGTACACACAGATCACACATCATCATGTAAATAGAGGAAACCTATGAAGCCTAAAAGATCAATTCGCCATCAGACTTTGTTTGTTTAAGGTTTATAATCTAAATTATTTAAACTATTTAAATTTAAACACATTGTTTGAACTCAAACATGTTTTGCTATTTTTGGTGGACATATCAGCATAATACTGCCTGGAAAAGCTCAGTCAACATCCTGACATCTTTCAGGGCAGCCTCAGCTGTCAGATTATGAAGCTAAAATGGCGTAAAATTACTGTATCAATAGATTTAGCATCATAACAGTCAACAACAATAACTAAATGTATCACTAAAAGCACTTTACCGCAGCACACCAGATCAGCAGAGACCATGCTGTTTATCATCTGCATCGTTCCATCATGTCGTGGCTTTCGGGAGAAAAAAATAAGCATTAAAATAAAGTCAATAAAAATTGTTTACATATTTGTGCTTCTTTGTCCGGCTGGTTTAGCTGTTTAACTATTTATGCTACTTTGTGCCCACTAGGCTCATAAAACCAGCTTTACACCAATGTCCACCACTTCAGCCGTACAGAATCATTATTTATGATCTTACATACAGAGACTCATTAAAACTCATTACATACAGAGAAAAATGATGAAAACAAACACAAAATGTGCATTTTTCTGTATTTTGGTTTTAAATTTCTGCTTCAGGTTGTTCAGAAGAGACTCATTCAGTTACTTGTTAGGAAACAGCTGTCATGCTGTCTGTGTTTTGAATGTGACCAGTTTTTCTGTTTTACATCGTTTTTAACCGTCTTACTGGCTGTTTCTGGAGAAAATGTTCTCAGCCTCCATTATCTCTCACACTAAATGTGATGCATATATTGAGGTTTTGAGGTTCAGACACGACTGGATGGTTTATTTTGTGGAAGTCATTGGTGGAGAAGCCTGATCCTGGTCGTGATTCCCAGCATCACATCTCATGAACCCTCTGTGGTTATGTGTATGGATGCAGCAAAGTCCACCTCAGTTCCACCTCTGTAACTCGTGTTTTTATCATTTTACCTCCAGTGCATCCACACCAGCTCTAGTTTTAGTTCACAGTTTAACTGGTTTGGTTGGTTTCTGTTGGGAATAAACGTTTAAAGGCATTTTTTTATGCTTTCTGTTCTTTTTTCTGTAACCTTTCATCCTAAAGGGGAGCAGATCTCCATCTCGGAGTTCCCTCACTAAGTTTCCAGCCTCTATGTGTGTAAAACTCAATCCCTTACAATTTCACACTTTAATAAAATATTTTTTTAAAAAACACAAGTTTTGGACGTATTACGTAGTTTGCACCGTGATAGAGATGTGGTGCCAGTGCTTTGATTGTGGAGAAAACATTAAACTGTGTTCATGAGCGGCGATGGTGCTTAAAGGGTCTATTTCATGCTGTGGGATTAAACTGGTGATTTCACAGCGGATGCTGTATTGATCCGTGATCCTGAAGGGGAAAAGCTACGACTAAACCCTGCCATGTGACGCAGGCAGGCGTGCACGTGTTTTTGTAAAATAAGATGTGTATATTTTACATTGTTCTGATAAAATCTGTTGCTATCAATAAAGTTGGTTTCCACTTCTTAATGCTGATGATCTGGTCGATAGTTTCTGAGTGTGTGTTCACAGTTAACACCTTTGAGTTGGTTAAAATGAACTCGTTTGAACTAGTTTGATGCTTCTGGGTTATTTAAAGGAATGTGAACCATAATAAGGTGACTCAGTCAGGATGAACTGATCCAAGACATTCAGAGAAGACAACTTTATTCTGTCAATACAGATTGCTGTATTATTACTTGTGTGTGTGTGTATGTGTGTTATCTGAGTCAGTGTACATTATACTGACAAAAGTATTGGTGTACTCCTTCAAATCCGTTCTAAGCAAAGTCCATAAATACAGATTTGTTGTGGAGGAACTCAACTGGCCTGCAAAGATTCATCTACAAGGTGCAATGTCTTTATAAACACAGCATGAAGGTTATCAACTAGATAACAGTGTTCCTTATGAAGGAAGTTAGTTGTCGTGTATTTTTGTACACAGACTTTATCTGTTTTCTATTCTTACTTTTAGATGTTTGTTATTGGCTTATTATTGTTTACATGTGTGCTGATTTCTTTCTTTAACTTGTGCAGCACTGCCCTTTACACAAAGCCAAATGTCTCCCAACAGTGACAAATAAAAAAAAAATCTTTAATATTGAGTTCTGCCCTCACATTTATAAGAATGCCAATAAACACACAGTTGTAACAGGTATGGGTTGTCATTAAGCTCATGTGGGTGGGATTTGTGTCAGTTTAGCTAACATATTTTTCCTGTGGTGTCCCTGAAAGGACTTTGTTTGTTACCAGATTTGTTTGATAGCTGCCAGAGCACTGGTTTAAGAATTTAAAAGGACCATAAAAGGCGATAGTTATATGTACATAATGCTGATGTAGTTCCTTGTAGTGCAGTCATGGCTGCACATGGCCACTGTATACACTCACACATTAAAACGTCTTTATGTTCGAAGAAATTTTGGCCACTGATGGCCACCATCCATTTACAGTTGTGCTATGTCCATCTTTACCACTAGATGTTAGTAATTCTGCACACTGGAACTTTAAAGACTTTTCATCCAAGTTTCTTCAGAGCCCTGTGATGGACTGGCGACCTGTCCAGGGTGTACAGGTGTACCCCGCCTCTCGCCCGTTGAGCTGGGATTGGCTCCAGCCCCCTCGTGACCCCGTTCAGGGAATAAGAAGTAGAAAATGGATGGATGGATGGTTTCTTCAGAGCTGAAACTCTGAGTGTCACCACTCGGGAGCAGCATTTTACCAAAAAGATGATACACAAGTTACACTTACACACGTGAGAAAACTGTGGTTTCAGACTGACTTTACATCTAATGCAGTCTAGTTGGATTACTGGTCTTAGTTTATATTGCACAAGAATAAAAATAAAGGCCAACTGGCTCATCTGGAGCCTCCAACAAACACAAATATAAACCCAGGAATCTTCTCTCCCTGAATGATTTATCCCACCATGTTTTATTAAAAATGTTTAATCTTTAAATAAAGATGATTGGAGGAGCTTTTATAACTGTTCAGAGACACATTTAGTATTGGTTTATGTGCTCTGTTGCTTTAGAACTCCTGGTTTTTTTTATTATTTGCTTCAGTTTCCACATCTCTGTGATTGATTAATCCTCCTGCTGTCATTTCTGGTTCCTTGCTACACACTGTATTCCTCCTGGATGTCTTTCAGTTCTTTTCAGTTTGTTTTTAACTATAATGAGGGTTTTGTTGTTGTTTTTTATTGACACAACTCTAAAATCATCTTAATATTTTTAGCTTCTTTATTAATGGATGCAAAACCGTGTTGCTTCATGTCTCCTTGACAACAAGTAGCAAATTTCCTTTGAGAAGACAGAAAAAAAAATTTATTGATAGTCAGATGACTGGAAATGTTCCTGTCACCTCTCTCTGTTGCAGCATCAGCGTCAGCGGGTTCAGGAAGTTTATCCTCCATACTATCTGTGATGTTTTCTACTGTTCAGCCTCAGGTGCTGAAGCTCACTCACCTCCAGATTTCTGCTCAAGAAATGTCGGGATGTTTGATAAGAAGTTTAGAGGAAGTGAAGATGTGCAGGAAGGAAGAAGATGGAAGTGTATAAGTATTACTGAAGCTGAATATTCTGCAAATTATAAGTTTTATATAAAAAAATTAGCTTCTAGTTGTTGGTTATTTAAGACATTTCATCTGTCTACATGTGAAGGGTCAAAATCACCTGGAGGACTATTTCACAACTAATTGGGTTAGCTGGTTTGAGCCTCAGAGCCTCGGCTTGGGCAGTGGCCTTTCTGTGTTTGCATGTTCTTCCCATGTTAACATGGGTTCTGTCCGAGTACTACAGCTTCTTCCCACTGTCCAAAGACATACAGGTTAGATTGATTGGTCCTTAAAAATTGCCATTCGGAACAAGTGTGTGTGCAACTGGTTGTTTGTCTCTCTGTGTTGGCCCTGGACTGGCAACCTGTTCAGGGTGTACCCCGTCTCTCGCCTGATGATTGCTGGGAAATGGTCCTTGACCTTTGGAATGAGCAGTACAAATAATGTATGGGTGGACATGTGGCTGCAAATTTCCAGAATGATTTTGTCCCTGGGCAAATACAACAATGTTATGTAAGGCTAATAACCTGATGTTAGCATTAAGCTACATAGCCCTGCTAATCTAGGTTGACCTGCTAACCCTAAAGTAGATAATGTGGGGAAACCATATAAGGGTTTAACACTCTGGTTTTAACCTCATGTCAACTTAATAATCAGGATTTTCACATTTTAGCTGAAAATAAACAAAGATGTACAGAGAACACCTCAGTAACATTCTTAGCATTTACCATAAGCTAATGTTTATATATATATATATATATATATATGAATACACTTCACTACATCAGCCCATAGTAATGTCCGACTCTTCCCGCTTAGGACCTCGATGAAGTAGTTACTCCAAAAGTATCTACTCACAAACTACTACTCTCCCACAAAAATTAAGATGAAGCACTGCAGTCAAATACGATGGTTATAACTAAATCTAACTGTCCACACAAGCCACAGTCAGCCACACTGCTCACCATGGTGGAGCAGCATAGATAAAGGAAACAAGCTCGTAAATAGAAATCTGCATAATTGCAAAGCACCAGGCTCCGTCCTACCATTACCATAAAGGTCACACCCAATGACTGTATAAAAATCGGTCACACAGGATGAGTGCAAATTGGGGAGAAAGAGGAAGGGTGAAACCACACAAATAGTTTTGCTTGGTAATCTAGTTTATCAACGTTAAAAAGTTATGGTTATCACAAAAGTATTGGACCAAGGCACAAAATCATTTCATTTCTTAGTACTGTATATATCTGCTCCACCCCCGTACGTCAGCTCCACCCCCGTACACTGCAACCCAGCTTTTTTGGAATTGATAAAGTATTAATGTTCAAAAACTTTCTCAACTTGATTTAAACTTAGACTTAACTTTGAAAATCCGTTGGGGTGACTTCCTCTGGGAAATTGTAAGACAATTAGATCAATTTTATCAATAAAACAATGAGATAAGTTTATTATAATTATTTGGTGTAAACACCTGTGGAGGTGAAGAGGTGAGTACACCAGCTAGACATTGAAAAGAAGCAACATGCAGAGACCTGAAGGTTGATTTTGTGCATGTATCTGTGCATGTTGTCTAACAGCATATACAGTCAGGACATGCACATGTGGTGGAGAAGGAATGTACGCTTAATAGCTGTTTACAAAATCTTCTGTCGGACCTTCTTTTTTTTTCTTTTCATAGTGTGTGTTCTTATACAAACTCTGTGAAGAACTCAGGTGTGCCCTGCAATTATTATCCTGCTGTTTACTTGAACTCCCTCTGTGTGTAACACACTTTCAGTGTTTGTATAGACTGATAAATATGAGAGAGGGAGAGAGAGAGAGGGGGAGAGGGGGAGGGAGGGAGGAAGAGGAAAAGCACCACAGCAGAGTGAGAAAAAGCTCAGAGCTCAGTGCTGCAGACAGCAGAAAGGTGAACACAGGGGAGGACGAGAAGAAAGAGAGGAAGCAGAGGGAGGAGGAAAACGAGGTGAAGCCGGGATCATGTCTCTAATCGGGAAGGTGGCTCTGGTGACCGGAGGGGCTCAGGGTATCGGCAAGGCAGTGGTCCATTCCCTGCTGCAGAACTTTGCAAAGGTTAGTTCGCTCAGTTTGCAACACAAGATTTAGAAACTTTCTGTGTTTCCTCTGTTGTTTATGTTCTTAGATCTAGTTCCATCTCTCTCTCTCACACACACACACACACACACACACACACACACACACACACAAGCTGATTCTGTTCACTTTGCTGTTTCTCAGAGAAACTCTTTTTCTCCTCGCCACTTATCATTTGGTAGATTTGGTGTTGAATAAGGCAGGAAGTGGTGCTTAGAGGCTTTCAGAGACCGTTATCATCAGTGCTACCATCTCATTATGATTCAGCTGAGTTTTTTTTATTAGAGGTGTCAAACCACAGATGACACAAGAAACTAACCCGAACTAGGTGCATGCAGCTGCAGGGACAATGGTTAACATCTGGAGCGCGTCTCCTCTCCTCCAGGTGGCCGTGGTGGACCTGAACAAGACCTCCGGTGAGGAGTGCAAAACACACCTGGATGCTGAGTTTGGAGATGGAAACTGCGTCTTCATCCAGTGTGACGTGTCTAATAGTGATTCACTGACAGGTAGGGATGTCAGCCTGCTCACATTTATAAAGTTATTGTGGTGTCTGTTTACATGAGGTCATAGGTCAACTCAAAGTCACCTCATTATACACAAACTTTGCCACTTTGATTTAACAAAGCGAAAAGGTAGGAGCCTCTAACTGGATAATTATCTTTCAGGTGGCAATAAGTTACTTAACCCCTGGAAAGGCACCTTTTGTCATGGAGCTTTATTCTGTTTTAAAGGGATAGGAGCATTTAGTCCCCTGTAAAGGAGTTTGTATCCATCACATGATGTCGGACGGAGCAATGCTGCTGGAACTCCTGGGGGTAGTATTAAATTGTATAGCCCCCACGCAACCAGCTAAAGAATCGAAGCAGAGAAGAAGAAAGTAACAAGAAGAACAAAAATAAAAAGTACTTGAAAAAGACATGAAAGAAGTTGAGAACAGCTAAAACCATTTTGGTTTTGATTCTGGTGTTTTACAGACATTTGTAAATCACTGTATAGAATGACCTGGTAAGAAGTAGAATGCAGCAGGACGTGTTGTTTAGTAATCTTACTTTTTCACTGTAGTCTAATAAGGTTTCAGCATACCCCCCATTATTGTTTCACCTGGATGTTTTTAGCCTGATTTGTAGCATTGCTGTTTCATGAAAGTTAGCATGATGAATAATGTTACTCACTGCACAGTATTTTATTATGTCATGGGGTCATCTTTGACCCAACTAGTGACCATGCTCACTATTTTTTGAGGTGCATTATGGGTCATTTTGGAATGATACTTTTTTTCCTCTGTCCATTCGGACCCCTACAAAACGTTGTGACCACCACACCGGGTGCACGTTCAGACAGCCTTATATTTTCCTGGAGCGATGACACATGTGATGTTGCCAAGATGGGGGCAGTGAGAACTGCCCAATAGGCTTCACTTTTGCTCTGTAGAAACCTACTGGTGACATCACAGAGGCTTCGTTCATCTTTTTATAGATGTTCTATGTTTAAAACTCATTAGTTGAAGCAATCACCACCAAATCCATTATTTGTTCTGATAAACTTTCTGAAGTTTGAATGTTATTATCTGCACAGGGATGGATGTGAGAATTTTACCTGTAGTATGAGTAGTATTGGGAACTAAACAAAAGAGTCAGTGGCCAGGATTAACTAAAAAAGATCTGATGATGTAAAACAAAACAAACAAACACAAAAAAACACAACAGACCATCTCCACTGGTTAAACCTCGCCTTGAGGGCTTAGGATTTCACAGGATATTTAAAGATAAATTATTATTCATTAATTATTTTTTATAAGCTATCATACAAACAATTTGTGAAAATAAACTGATTAATTTAGTGAACTCATAATAAGGATATTATTAGTATTAAAAAACTTGTGTCGTTATTTTGATTTTTCTAAATGTCATGCAGCTCGACAAATCTCCATCACTGCCTTAATGTTGCCCTTATTGTCTCCTGTACATCATTATGAATAAATCTGCACCACAAACACATTAATAGGTGACTTTGTGGTTATTTTATGGACTTCTGTCAGATCAGGTCACTCAATGAACAACATTAACAAAATTAGTTTCATAAATAATGTGGACAAAGGAGGCTCCATTATAGTAAATTTGTATTCAGTTTATTTGTGCCTTGAGGGGTTGAAAGACTAATGTAAGGCTATACCAGCCTTATTTGTTTTGTGTTTTAGTTAAATTGCACAGAAAAGAGAAAAGTGCTCTTTTTCATAATTGCATCCATAATATTTCTTTCTGTTGTTTTGTCTCAAATAAAATAAGAAAAACTGAGTTCAGATGATAGGTGCAAGAAGAAACTACGCCCAGAGACTGAAGTGTGATCACACATTTCAACTTCCTCACGATGAAATAGAGAAGTGCTCTTGAAAAGGGGCTTCAGAAAGGATTATTATTAAACATCTTCTTAAACAGAGTCAGCCTATACCTGTTTCTGCTTTTCTGCAGCTATGTCTGGGCTGATGTGTGTGTGAGCCTGATGCATAAATGAGAAGAGTGTGTGTGTCTGAGTTGAATCGGGGAACAGGTTTCTCAGTGTGACATGTTAGAGTAAATTCCTGCAGAGAAGAGACTGCTGTTTGGTGTTGCTGCTGAGGATCAGACTTCTGTTGATATGAACATAGTGTGAGTCTGAATGAATTCCACCACAGTGTGTGTGTGTGTGTGTGTGTGGTTAAAAAGCAGATATGTTGATTTAATTACCAGTTCTCTGAACATGGAATGCTGAGGTGAAAATAGGAGGTAGTTTTTACCACCTCAGCTGTTTCTCCCATCAGCTGTTCATCCCAAAACATGTTATCTGTCATCTCATCAGGAGACCTACAGCCTCGACGCACTCCGTGTACCCTCATTATCAGTGTTTACAGTCAACCGTGCATCCTGCAGGGAGTTTCTTGTCAAAGACAGAGACAAACTCTTTAAGCCTCCAGGAATTTTTTCTGCTTTGATAAAAAAAAGAACTGAAAACAACACAAACTCCTCCATCAAGGAGTTTCCTCCCAGATAGAGATAAGGACAAAGATTTTTGGCTTTTTTTCTGATTTCAACCACTTCAAATGGTTTTCTGCAGAGCTGCAGATTTAATTGCAGGGAATTGGTTTATTATTATCAAACTACACTTACAACTTCAAATTAGAAAAAAGTGGGGCACAGTTTTGAGGATCAAGGATGTTTGGAGGACTCGGTTTGTCTCCAATTTGTGCAAAAGTTCTTCAAAGAAAGCGTGAAGAACATCCATGTTTCTCCTCTGCAATCAGAAAGTCATTAAACCACTTCCCTTCGTGTACACGGTGATCTCTGATCCCTCAGACCGACATGCATCAAGAACTGTTTTCATCATCACCGGATAGAACCACATGAACAAAGATAACTGTGACAACCAACATCAAGCTCTACGGGGTTGCCGTCACACACGTCCCTTCAGACTTTACTGAGCAGAAAACAAAGCTACATTAACCTGGTCCGGAGTGGGGTTGGGTCAGGGTTCTGTGATGGTTCGGTGTTGGATCGGAGAACAACTGCTGCCTTCGTCTTTTCCAGGGACATCCACACAGCTGTGAGCATGAAGAACCATATTCTGTTCCACTACAACAGCACAGGCTCTGCCTGTAGTCCTGCTCTGTTTTCAGTAATGTTGGAGGATTTAGAAACAACCAGGACCTCGCACAACTAAATGGTTTTAATTGCCAAGTTAGATGTAGGTATAACCTTTAAGTGTTGTCTTTGTGGAACAGATGCCTTCCAGAGGACTGTGGACCAGTTTGGACGTCTGGACATCGTTATCAACAATGCAGGCATCAATAATGAGAAAAACTGGGAGAAAACCATACAAGTCAACCTGGTAAGACAACAGCAGGCTGAGTCCACGCCACAGATAAAGAAATGTTAATTATGTTTATGGTTTTCATCTGTTTGCGAGGCCCAAAAAAAACTGATCATACAATGTGACTTGTTCTATGTCTCAGTGTTTGATTATTTATTGACTAAAACCTGATGCACACAAAGACTCCATAGAACATTATGAAACCAACCACCGCCTTAACCAAGCAAGCACTCCTCCTCATGTAAACGTCATGCTTTTGTTCATAAATCATGCTCTCTGTAGGGATTTGTGGTTTCAGACAAAACAGGTTTCTTCTGAAAAACTTTCAGTAATAAATACATTTGGATTTTTTGACCAGGGCTGTAAAAATTAAGCTTTTAATGCAGATATTAATCTGTACACCTGCATTTTCTAACAAGTTAACAGTTAGAACACGTGATAATAAAAATTAGAAATTGTCATTATCTCCAGGAGAAAAGCTCTTTTTTGGCTTGTAGGTATCTTTTCATAGCAGTGAACCAAATCCAGCAAAAACTACTTTATCGTGCCTGTTTATGAAGATTCTGACAATTTTCCAGCCTTAAATTTAGCGATGGCTGCAAGATGATTGTTTCACATTTTATTCATTTCATTGTCCCATGGATATTCACGAACACCAGTGTGTGTTATCTTGGTGACCGTGGCTGAAAACATTTGGAGCCACTACTCTAACCTATATGTTTGTAGCAATTCTGTTTTGTTGCTTGATACTTAAGAAATCACGTCAGTCTAGAGCAGAGCAGAAAGTCAGCCGATGAAAAGCAAAGTGGATTCAATGAATTTTAAAAAATAAAACCCTGTGCAGACTTTGGAACAGCGTGTTATACCTGGCAACACATGCACCAAGCAATCAGCTGAGAGAGGGTCTCACTTTAGCCCATTGTAGTTTCTCCATCCTTGCACTCGCTCCGGTTGTTGAAACAAATATCAGATCATAATTATTCGGATGACACTCATTTTTTTATTACTATTTTACCAGGTGACTGTTTTCAGGCAAAGCTTCAGTTTGGGTCTCAAAGAATTAATAGGAAAATAATCAAAACGTTTTTTTTTCTCCAAAATAAAGATAAATCTTAAATGATTATCTTTGCTGGCTCCAGAGTTTCTAAACCAGATGGATGGATGGTTTATCTTTGTAAACAAATAAGAGCGTCTAAAGATTCGTCCTGCTTCAGTCAACAACGTTTAGCACCAAAAGATCAATCAGAATCTTAGTTTAGTTTTAAACTCTTAAAAAACTTTTACATTTACATTGAAGCAGGAATCAAATGAACCTTTTACCACCTGATGATTTATCTAGAGTATAGGGGTCTGATGGATCAGCACAATGCAGAAAAGCTTCATCATGTGCGTTCATTAGTCCTGAGTATTGTAAAGAGCTTCACAGGTCTCCCTAAAAATCACTGAGTCAGATGCAACTAAACCAGAATGCTGCTGATTTTATCCCCACAAAACCAGACCATTTCTCATTTCTGTGCACTGGTTTCCTGTGAGACAAATTATATATATAAGATC
>JBAMHV010000004.1:27620502-27655277 GCA_037177535.1 Pseudomugil gertrudae | reverse complement strand
CACGCTAACACGGGGAGAACCCACGCTAACACGGAGAGAACATGCAAACTCCACACAGAAAGATTCCTGGTTTGACCTCCGCCCAAACCGAGGCTCGAACCGGCAACCTTCTTGCTGTGAGGCCACAGAGCTATAATAAATTAGTGAAAGCTAATACATTGATTTCAAAATTAGGCTATAGCAGAAACAAAGAGTAAATTAAAAACCAGTTTGGTCTCAGCTCACCTAAGGAAGGAGAATCTATAAAAAGAAGTCAGATGTCCAATTGACAAGAGATTTAGCTGCAATAACTGGTTATTAAGTTACTTAAAAGAATAAAAGAGCCATTAAAAACATATATAATTCAAAGCCTTCAGCTGTATTTATCATTTAAACTGGATTATTTGCTCTAATTTCACAAATAAAAGGTCTACTGTTGATTATTTTGGCCCATTATAGACCATTACTCTGTGAATAGACTCTTTAGCTTGTGATGTGTAGCAAAAATATCCGCGGATCATAATGGGAGTCAGGCACTGTCCATTGTAGTGGAACAAATTAGGGGCATCCCAACAGCATCCTGGTTAAAGTGCCCTCATTAGCAGCTCTGGTATTTACACACCAGCACAAAGTCTCCCATCCAAAAGATGAGGACATAGTGGACTGGCATGCCTGTAGGCCTGGCCTGAGACAACCAGGACAGTGTGGACACTTAAGGAAAGGGATGTAATAACACCTGAAACTCCTGGACGTGTTGGGGGAATAACTGGGACCGTTACAGTGCATTAATGTTTATAGAATCAACTTTTCTGGAATGTGTTGCAAAATGTTGACATTATTCCTTTCAAACTCAAACTTGTTGGTCTTTCTCCCTGCAGAACCAAAGATGGAGTCATCAACTGTGGTTCTGCTCCAGGAGCCACCAGAACCAGAATAAGTCTGGTGATAAGGGGGAGCAAACATAATAACAAAACTCTTCTCATTTATGGTTCAAACCTTTTCTGGTTCGATGTGTTTCAAGATGTCTGCCGCGACAAACCTTCACTGAAACTAAATTAGTTCCCAGCACAGACACGCAGCGAACCCGGAGGGGAAGGCCCGGTTCGGATCTGGTCGATGTTATGATGGTCTGCGGGTGAAATGTTGGAGGAAGACGCTCAGAGACGTTATGCTACATGTGATGCGCGAGACGACTACACGCTCTGCTGTCAGGAACAAAGATTCCCACATGCAGGTCAGCACCGGAAACGGGACGTACCCGGTCCAAACACAGCAACAGGAAAACCCAAAGCACGCGCCTGCACGTATACATCTCAGGAACAGGTAGACCAGGCCATCAACAGGTTTCAGCAGCACAACTTAATACAACAAAAACGGTACGGAGGCACCTGCGTGATGCTGACGTGCTCGCGCGGCGCGGCAGATCACTCCACGCGGACACACCTGCGGTCAGTTTCTGTTTTCTGATGCTAACCTGAAGCCAGATGGGTCGTTTTGTGGCGTTTTTCTCTTACCATGAGTCGCGTGCAGGCTCGTGCGCAGCGGACAGCTCCCAGGTGCTGAAATGTGCCCTGCTTCTGCTCACCGAAGTCCGCGCGGGGCGGGACTAAGAAG
This sequence comes from Pseudomugil gertrudae, assembly GCA_037177535.1. Taxonomy (NCBI): domain Eukaryota; kingdom Metazoa; phylum Chordata; class Actinopteri; order Atheriniformes; family Pseudomugilidae; genus Pseudomugil; species Pseudomugil gertrudae. The sequence goes on along the minus strand of JBAMHV010000004.1, from coordinate 27,653,684 downwards.
ACAGCGGTGATTGGTCTAAAAATTCATGCGTTCTCCGCAGCTATTGGTTGCTTGCAGCGTCTGTCAAAGATGGGCGTGTCCATCTCAGAAAGTCGTTTTGTTTAAAATAAAATAAAATAAAATAAAATAAAATAAAATAAAATAAAATAAAATAAAATAAAATAAAATAAAATAAATATCCTTTCCCTTTATAACTTTTTCCTGGCTCAAAAAATATTCAATTAAAGATGTTATTAGTAATTTTACTGTAAAGCCACTATTAGTTGATTTGAAGCTTGCCTTGAAACTAGCAAGTTTAGACCTCAATCACTAAAACACTAAAGCACAAGCACTTTATTGTGTAAATGTTAACTGAACATCTCAACATGTAACTTATTTTAGTAATACTTCTAAAATGTCTTTCTTTTCTTAAAAATCATAAATAAAGGTGAGCACACGAGTGTCCAAACTGAGGAAGAGTTTGTAATAATCTCCCCCTAAATAATTCATGTGAAACATGCATTTTCTACAGTTTCTTGTAAATCCGCAAAATCTCAGAAATGGCAAATATCAGAAATGTTTGTGACAAGATTACAGAAAGCACACAACTGTTTATAAGTTACGTCCTGAAATCAATATAGAAATATAAAACTGCACATGTGCTACATATAAATTCAACCAAAACATACTTCATTTGGTCCTAAAGGGAAATTAAAATCACACCCCCCCCCCCCCATTGATTTTTATAAGATAAAAAAATATAAATAAACTTGGAAAGATCAGTGTTAATCAGTAACAAACAATAAAGAATAGTTAGAAGTGTACGATAAGATGTATTTATTTTGCCATGTTTCTACATCACTATGGGTTTGTCCAGGTTCACACATCTTAGTGAATATTACACCAGTCTCACTTTTCTTGTTTTTTTTTATCTCTTGAGATGTTTACATTTGGCTTTTATATTGTAACTTGATTATCATATCTGATTTTATTGGGTTTTTCTTTTCATTCATTTAGTTCTGTGCATCTATTCTTCTGTCCACTACGGTAGTTTTAAAGTGCTTTATAAATTTTCTGTGATTAAAACCTGTTTACACTAATTTACAACAAACCACTTCTGGCCTTTTTATGTTTGTATAAAAATTTAGTTTTATATTTTTCTTATATTTTACTTAATTTTCTTACACTCTTAATTTTTTCCTGTTATTCTTTTGCAAATATAAAATAATTATAATTAAAAAAATTATATAATCTTAGGTCCTGATTCAGGACTTAATTTGTTCCAGTTTTGGCTTTAGCTGGGTGGAATAAGCTGGTGAGGACGAGCTCTATCCGCTGGGTTCAGAGAGCAGGCGAGGATGTTGCTAAGCCCACATCATGAGCAACACAAGAGAAACAGCAGCTGTTACAGAGCCAGACTTATCTACTCCATGAAGCTTCACACACTATTCACACACTATTCTCCCAGAGCTGTTATAGGACATTGACAATAATTTAGGCCCAACTCTTCTGTAATACAGAATGGCATACATAATATTTTTAAAGACAGCTCATTGCTGTTTATTTACAAACACTATTTTTACTGGTTTTCACAAAGAAATGGAACAAATGTGTGAAAGCCCAAGATGACCAGTTTAAACTTGACCAAGTTGTTTCAACTCTTGTCCAGCCTTAAGGCAGCACCTTTTTGCTACCTGAACAAATAAATTTGTCATTTTTCCTGAATTGATCAGTTTGTCTTGTGAAATAAATCAAATGTAGAAATTTAATGTCTTTTGATTTGATGATTCAGTTTGAAATGCAAACCATCTAAAAGAAGTTATCCAGCAAGTCATTAGACAGGCTATTCCTGCAGGACAGCCTTAAACCTCCAAATCAATGCTTCCTTTCCTTAAATATAATTCTTCTGAATCTAAATTATAGACATAAAATCAGCAGAGATCAAATACAAAAACCTTTATTTCTTTTTAAAAAAAAAATTTCATTCTACACGTTTTCAAGTTCCACATTAAAAATGGCTGCCAACATTTTAATGAAACTACAGATAAATCTGGTAGTAAAATGACAGTGGAAGAAACAGCACCACTACAACAGAAACAGAAGCAGTGCTTTCAGAAACTAAGGGGAAAAAAAACATACACGACTTTCTCCTGCCATCTTCACAGGAGCTTCTGTCCATTGATCAGCCTTTAAATAGCAACATGGAGCTAAAGTTACAAACCCAAGTTCAAACACACATCAGAAGCAAACTAAGTGAATATAAAACTAAATCCCTGAACTGGGGTGGAGGGTGTCTGGCAGACCAATAGGGACAGCAGACTTAGAGTTGCAATCATCCACTCAAAAAACAAAAAACAAAACAGTAATTAAGCTGAACAATGCATCGCAAACTTCACATCCTTTAACGTAGAAACTGCTTAATCATCATCATCATCGTCATCTTCATCCTCCTCATCGTCGTCTTCCTCGTCGTCATCATCATCGTCAACTGGCTCAGCCTTCTTTGCGGAGGGCCTACCGGGACCACTCTTCTTCCCAGCGTCACTCTTCCCTGAACCTCCCTTGGCTCTGTAGGCCGCAACATCCTGTAGAAGAAAACATGTCAGAAAACACTGCTCATGGCAATCATCATCATCATCATCATAGGGCAACAAGCAAATACCTTCTCATATTTCTCCTTGAGTTTGGCGGCCTTGGCCTCGTACGGAGCCTTGTCTTTGGAGCCCTGTGTTGCCCAAAGCTCACCAAGCTTCTTGGCAATGTCACCGATGGAGATACCTGGGTTCTCCTCCTTAATGCGAGGACGGTGGTCTGAGCAGAAGACAAAGAAAGCAGATCTGCAAGGGACAAAAGAAAAATTTTTTAAAAATTGGCTTAGAATAAATACAAAGAATAATCTCTTCCCCTAACTTACGGTGGCCTTTTGGGGGCATTTGGGTCCTTCTTCTTCTTGCCCTTCTTGGCACCTTTAGGTGGAACGTATGTCTTCATCTCTCTGTCATATCGGACCTTGTCAGTCTTTGCCATCTCATCAAACTTCACTTTCTCCTTAGCAGACATGGTCTGTGTGGGAAGGGTGAGAAACATGCACAGTAACAAAAGACTTAATAACTGAACTTAATTTTTTTTTTTTTTAATAAACTCAAATTTGTAATTTATTAAACCCACCTTCCATCTCTCAGAGCATTTCTTGGAGAACTCTGCGAAGTTGACACTGGTCCCCGGGTGCTTCTTCTTGTGCTCCTCGCGGCAGGTCGCCACAAAGAAGGCATAAGCTGAGGTCTTCCCTCTCGGCTTGTTGGGGTCTTTCGTCATGGCTACTATCTAAAAAAAACAAGTTATTTTTAGAGAGTTTGTAATTCAGCTTGACCACAATAAAGTTATTACTACAAATCCACCAAAAAACCCCAACTCATTTTAAAGTGTGTAAATATAAATTTAAACTAATATTCGCCGTCGAGTCGTGTTTTTCAGTGGCACAAGCAGGGCAAGTAGACGCCCCGGGGTGTTTTCAGACTCTAATCGGATTTCTGCCTCTCTGGGACAAAAAGACGCGACTCCATTTTGTATCTTCCCGCCTAAACCAACAGTGCCAAAAACTTCTCGAAAAGAAGTCGGCCGACACAAAACGTCTCATCTTGCACATAACCGCGGACGCAGTTCCGTTCCGACTCTACCGCAACCAGAACAGAGTGTGGGTCGGAACGAAACCCGACTTCATTCAAACTTTTGAGCTGGAGCTTCCGCTCTGTAGCCGCTAAGCTACCAGACCAAATGGCGTTTCAGCTGCATGTTGCGCACTCACTTGTCACACACAAACAGGCCACAAATCCGGTAGGACCGCAATAGAAGAATCCCAAAAACATGCTTTAACACTAAATTACATTAAGATAGTTTTCTTCTGTGGTTTAATACAATTTTACACAACGCTTTGATTTAGTACGACTGCTAAAAAAAACATTTAAAAAGTTTCCAATGGTGGTCAGGTTTGTAAAATTACGAAAACCTATACACCGATACGCAGTAAGACGTTTAGCACATTGAACGACGCTAGATTTTAAAACAGAAAAAAAGACTAATGTGCTATTTTTAGAGGAAACGTCGACTACTTACCCGTTCTCAGCAAGACAAGCTGTAAACTAGTGAATGAGGAAGAACGCGCAACTGTTTTGTCAGCGTCTGCGAGGCTGAACTAACTTGATTCGCAACTACTCCCCGCCCTCAGCGGATTGGCTGAAATCAAGCATTTACATTTAAACGCACAGCTTGACACGGATTCTCTGATGCGATTGGCTGGTTTCAATGGGAGCGAAACCTTAAGTTTGTATGCGCCTAACGCAAGCTGATTGGTTGCGCCGGACTTTTAAACCCACGGCGCGAAAAGAGACAATTGTTTGCAGCAGTCAAAATATGACCATCCGCGGCTGTGCAACCGGAGGTTGATCATTTTAGGTTCGCCTTTTGTTTTCGTTATTAAACCGACAGCGGCAAAACCGTTCTACATCCCAATTATTATGACTGCAATAAATATGTGATTTAAAGCAAGTCAACGATGAAAACATGCATTAGTTTTAACAAGTAAAGGCTGACACTTCCGGGTGTAGCTTTAACCCTTTGAAAACGCTGTATGTGGTTGTTTTTATATATGGAAACCACAATAAAATATAATATATATGTTTTATTAAAATTTATATCATATAATGGCAATGTAACATAATCCATACAACATGAGTATACAAGCAATTATAACATAAAGGTGGAAAGTTTTCTTTCTTTTTTTTGCCCCTTAAAAAAGGAATATATATATGAACATTTCTTCATCAGTTAATAGTGCAGCGTTTCATATAAGAAATATTTCAATAGGGCAAAACAAATGTTACATCTGAAAAGATTTAGCCTTTATCTTGTGTTATATTGCATGTCTGCACAAGTTCACCATGATGGTTTTGCTTTGTAGTGTAAAAAAATAATTTTACATATTTTGGATAAAATTGAAGAGTGAAAAACTTGGGAAAACTCTAAATAAAGGCAAGCCAATAATCTAGTGTCTGTGAAGTGAATATGCTCTGATGTGATTATTTTGTGGTAAGCAGTCTGAGTGGATGAAGTAGCTTTACCCTCCTTCCTTATTTTATTATTTGCTGTGATCTTTAAGTGTTTGAAATGAAGCTCAGATATATTTTTGTTGGTGGCAGTAGTAAAGGGAATACAGCACAGAGAAAGATTTCCTTTAAATATTCAGAAGGCTCTGGAGGCAAATATCCCTCACTGTTTCAAGAAGTGAAACTAGAAACAGAATTATTACTTAAACACATCCTAAAATCTCTCCTTAATACACAGATAAAGCCTCCGGTACCCATCAGAGACCACTAACCCGATGCTCGTAATATGTAGCGTTCCCAGAGCTTCTGTGTGCAGCTACAACAACTTCATTTACCAAGACAGTTGTACTGGAATACAATTATGTACTCTAAAAACAGTAGATCCATTTAAAAGTATGTTCATGTGAAGCCTTTTTCTCGTCATGAAGATCTTTCTAGTACAGACCTCTTTATCACCCTTCCTTTTGATTTTTACGCCACATCTGTGACCTGCAAACAGGATCTCCTGACGTGTCTCCACTTCACCAACAAGTACCGACTTCAGTCTGTGCAAAGTGACGTTTACGTGCCCTCTCAGTGGCCATAATTCATCGTAAAACGTCACAGAGACTCGTTAATTCATAAGCCAACTTATTTATGAGCTGCTTTGCATTGACCGTATGGTAGAAAGTGGGTGTGTAAAGGTGGAGATGTGAACCAAATTCACCTGTGCAACCTTTTCAGCAAGAGTGTGGTTTATAAAGGGAAATTGTGTGCAGTAAGTAGAGTTATTTAAATTAGACTTTTACTTTGGCGCGCACTATATAGTTTGTGGTCCAATTTGCATTCTCCTCTGCACAGAGGCAGTTCAGTTTTAAAGTAAGTGTATTTCCAGGCTACATTTCAACTCTGCTAATTAAGATTTTCACACTGGAGCTTAAAATTATCACTACAGTGATACTGAAGGAATATCCCAGTATACATATTATTTAATGTTGAAAAAACTGGTGTATGATCCAGTTTAATTTAAACAGGAGTTGATTTCAGTGTATCTACAGCATTAAAATGAGGAGACATGTGTTCTGTGGCCAGTATGACCAATATTTTTCTCCACACAGGTCCAGTTTCCCACCAGATGAGATGGTGACAGCAGACTCTCAGAAGGTGTCTTACTTTATGCCAATGGAGCTGATCTTTCTGAAGAAAATCTAACTCTTTTTTTGTTTTATTTACTGTTTTTTTTGGGCCCCACATGTCCTCTGATCTCCAGAGCATTTGCTATAGCAACACACACACAAACAATGAATAAAGAGATTAACTCCAACTTTAAAAAGAAAAACAAAACAATCACATTCAGAACAAGTTATACAATCTAATATTGGCTCAGCTTTAAATAAAACATTATAGAGATGAGGTATCTGTCCTGTCCTAACTGCTCTTCCTCTCTGTCAGAGCCACTCATCTTCAGGATAAAGCCTCGGTGTCTTTATTACCTGCTTTTGAGGCCACTTGGAAGCATGCAGGCATTCAAAGCTTCAGAAATATTAGTTTCGCTCTTATTTCTTTGGAGTTCCTCTGACCTGATTCAATAAAAAAGACAATTAATTCCAGGTAGAATAATTTTATAGAAAAATACGTGGGCCAAAATTTGGGTAAAATTTGGCATCTGTGATTCATTTATGGCCTGGATGGACTGGCGACCTGTTCAGGGTGTACCCCGCCTCTCGCCCGTAGGCAGCTGGGATCGGCTCCAGCCCCCCCGCGACCCCGCTCTGGGATACAGCGGTTGAAAATGGATGGATGGATGGATTCATTTATGGCACAAATGTGTTACATGGGCCAGATATGGCCAAAATATGATAACCCAGCCTTGATTTATGTCACAGTAAGCTGCCCTTTAACTACAGTTTAGGCAGAAAAACACACAAACAAAATGTGGGTCACAGAATGTGGGCCAGAGTTTTTCCACATTCAGGCCAAACTGCATACTTAAGCTATATTCAATCACACTTAGGAAAGAATGGTGAGTCTGTAGCAACTGGGCCTCTAAAGGGAGTGATTCTGAAACCAAGGTACCTTCTGAACTGGAGGAAATGGATGACTGATAAAGGAGACAGTGGAATTTGATTATCTGTGAAGCAATCTGTTAGAAATTCTTACCTAATTGTGGGTTACAGAGGAACTGTCGGCCGCTCAGAGAGCAGTCCCATGACTCTCTTACATACTCTCTATCTGTAAACAGCTTTAAATAGAGTCCCAAAGTTCCATTCACTCTCATGTGACACCGCTTTGCAAGGGGAGGAGGACCGGTTTAATTTAGTCTGCTCTCCGGTCCAGCAGGTGGCGATATGCACCTGGTTTATCCTGTCCGGTAGAAGAAGCTGCTCTGTCTAGCTGGAGTTGTAGTTCAAGGCAGTTCTGCAGCTAGACTGGACTGAAGTGAAGAAAAGTGCCGCAAGCGAACCGGAAGACGTAGCAGTTACACACTGACTACAGAACAGAGGAGTGTGTCCACAACAGGGAGATTTTTCCCCGCTTGACAGCTGAGAAAGAGAGATGAGTGAAACCGCCGTGGACACGAGCACGCTGTGCCTATTTGATGTCGATGGCACGCTGACAGCAGCAAGACAGGTAATGATTGTGTACTTGAGTGTGTAAAATTAATCCCACGACTAAACTTGATGCATACAAACATATGGATGTACTTGCTGATGGAGGCATGGAGCAACTTCCGACTCCACGTTGGTACTGTAGTCCTACGGAATGATAATACGTTCCGTAGAAATAAAAAAGAATAGTTCCGCCTAACTATTTCTGTCAGACTATCATTGCTGTAAGGATTATTGGTATAATTTCGAGAATAAACAGACTCTATATTTTTTTGTAGTAACTACGCATTTTAAATAGCTTTGCTTAGATCACAAAAGTATTATTTGTTCCTTCTGATTCTAACAGGAAGTGTATGACGGTACAAAAGCGTAAACACTTGTAGTTTTTAACGATTGACAATCTTTTAGTTGAAATATTTAATCTTACTAAAAATAAATATTCAAACTGACTGCACAAATTGGGCTTGGTGTCTCATTTTAAGGTAAAAAATGTACCCTCTGCAGTCAGAATTCAAAGAGATGACTCAAAACTATGCTGATGCTAACAGCGTTTCGTTGAACTTTGCTAGCATTCTGCTAACCAGTGTAGCTAGCATGAGCTGTAAATCCTGTCCGACTGGAGGAACTGTAGTCAGAAAGTCCACCGTTTTTCCATGTGTGAGGAGTTACATGTCAGGATGTCAATTCCATAATTTTCTTAAAATGGGTAAATAATAATGAAAAAATATTTTTTGTTATTATTATCAAGTTACTTTGTCCTTATTTTTTACATGAAGTCAATTTACCTTAAAAACATAAATACAAATATATTTTTTTTATTTATACCGCTTTATTATTCAGTAATTAAAACGTAACCAATTTCCATCCTGAAAAGTGAGACAACCAACCATTAACAGCTCAACAGACTGAAGAGAAGCACTCGTGGACTGAATGATTGTGTATCATTTGCAAAGTTTGTGTCCTGCCATTGTTTGCATAGTGATTGGTCAAGGACATGAGGACACAGTGACCGATGGAGGTTTAATAAGAGTGTTCTTGTGCAACAGACAAAAATGTCTAACTTAATGTGCAGTCGCTGCAGGGCAAAGACAAACTGGCTTCATCACATACAATTTATTTGTTCTCTGCCTGTGGAGCACTTAGTGATGTCTGTAACTAAACTAAACTCTGTGTGTGTGTGTTTTCAGTGTGTGACTCCAGACATGGCAGGGTTCCTGGACAAGTTGAAGACTCGTGTTCGAGTTGGAGTTGTCGGGGGTTCAGACCTTAGCAAGATTAAGGAGCAGCTGGGAAATGATGGTGAGCTGGTGGAGCAGTAAGACGTGTGTGTGTGTGTGTGAGTGTGTATGAGTCTCAGTGTTTCTGCTGGTGTGTGTGCAGTGATCCAGAGAATGGACTACGTGTTTGCTGAGAACGGACTGGTGGCCTATAAGAACGGAGAGCTCCACTCTGTTCAGGTGTGTACAAGCTTTGATATTATCTACAGACTTTTAGTTCAGTTTCAGTAAAAGGTCACAGGAAGTTGACCTTTCCTACTTGCTGGTGTCAGTCCATCCAGGCCCACATGGGCGAAGAGCTGCTGCAGGATTTCATCAACTTCTGTCTTAACTACATGGCGAAGATCAAACTCCCCAAGAAGAGGTGAGTCGTTGACTCATAGGTGTACAGGTGTGCTGGGATGCTAAAAAAAAAAGAAATAAATAGAAATGAATTCAGTTCTCTGGAGACCAAATGACGGAGTGTCTTTTCTCAGGGGGACATTTGTCGAATTTCGTAACGGCATGTTGAACATCTCACCTATTGGACGCAGCTGCACACAAGAAGAAAGGAAGGAGTTCTACGAGCTGGATCAGGTGGGTGTCAGATGATGATGCTTTATCGGACCTCCAGCTGCAGATAAACAACCATAAGTTAAATATCAGTGAAATAAAAGAATGAGAACTAATCAGTCAGACTTTTCTAAGACTGAAATCATCTGATGTGTAGAAAACTGAGCTCTATAAGGCAGAAAAAACTAAAGATGAGGTCATTTAGATAAAATAAGACAATGAAAACAGAATACCAGTAGAAAAATGGACAAAGCAGGTTTATTTGTAGTGCATTTTATGTAGGAAAAAAAAATCAGTGCTGTACATAAAACATTACTGCAAAGTGTAAAAGGATTAAAAATAAAACAAAGTAAAATACAAGTTTATTTATACATAAAAGACACTAAACGCACTTTTACACGATAAAACATGTAGAGAGAAATAAAACCTGTCCAGAAGCAATTAAAATATTAAGACAACATTAAACCAGTGTTCAAAAATCAAGATAGAAAGCATGTAAAATTGTATAAAAACTAAATTAAAATGATTAAATGTCAAACAGCTGTGGCACATAAGAGTAGAAGTAGTTTTTTTTTGTTTTTAACCTGGTTTGAAGGTATTTCCATCTGGTGGATGTTAAATAGCCACTATCAATTAAATGAGAATGTAATAAAATGGAGGGAGAGGCAAAAATTCAAAAGACAGATTAGAAATGACATTCAAATAGAATTTAAGCTAATATTAAACTGAATAAACATAAAAACCAAAATGCAAATAAAATCTTGGTTAAAGTGTGATGACATGAACATTTTCTGTTGTCTTCAGGGAGGTTTTCCCTCCACGGGAAGACGAGCATCTCTCCTCACGGGTTTAGGTTTTAACTGTCCTGCAAACCCCAGGCTCTTTCCAGGCTCATCATAGATCGCAGAAACACGCAGGACTCGGGTGAAAACCAGTAGCAGAATCTTAAAATAGAGATTTCCTGTTTCTCTTCTTACAGAAAGAAAAAATCAGAGAGAAGTTTGTGTCTGTGCTGAAGGAAGAGTTCAAAGGGAAAGGCTTGTCCTTTTCCATCGGTGAGTAGCATGCATGCATGACACAATGTTTTACACACAGACGGTATCTTTGAAAACAATCAAACTAGCAATATTTCCCAATTTACCTCCAATACAGAAAGAGAAAGAAAGTATCTCAATACATTGCCTCTGATGAGCACAGTCTTTTAAGGTGTGAGTGGAGCGTCACAAAGGACTTGGTCTGATGATCAGGAACACCACAAACTATGTGAGATTGGAGTCATCGCACTTCTTTTTTTGCTCTGCAGGAGGGCAGATCAGCTTCGACGTATTCCCCGACGGCTGGGACAAGAGGTACTGTCTGGCCATCGTAGAGAAGGATCACTACTCCACCATCCACTTCTTTGGAGACAAAACCAAACCTGTAAGTATGCTAACGACTGGATGCTAATCGCTCATTCAGGACACACAGTTGCCTCCAACTGAGCTGGAATATCAATGGAAACCAGCAGGAACCAGTTTTTCCTTTAGTCTGCTGTGGAAATGCTGGGAAGACAACAAACCAAATCACCTAATCACCCATAGATTACCTAAAGAGTGAGCTATCGATCACACTGTACCGTTCCTGAGAAACGGCTGATGCTAACAGAGATGGCGTTCTGGGACTCAGGTGGACTTTTAAGAATCTGGTTTCCTCAGACTGATGGAGGGGACAGAGATCCAGGACTCTTTGAAAGATAAGCATCCACTCTTTGGAGGTTGAGCTCATCTCAAAATGATTCTTTGTGTTTTTTTTAGGGAGGAAATGACTACGAGATCTACAGCGACCCGCGGACCATCGGCCACGAGGTGTCGTGTCCTGAGGATACACGGCGGCTCTGCCAGCAGCTCTTCTTCTCCTGATGCTGCACCAGCTGCTTCTGAGACTGATGCAAACAAACACAAAGCGTCATGCTGATGAAGGAGAGCAAGGGGCAGCAGACTACAGCAGCAGAACTTTATTCATGTGGGTTTCGGTGTCGTGTTTCTGATTTTTGGCATCTGTTTATGTTGTGAAATGTCGGATCCGTCCTCCTGTGTTCATCTGCTTTGAACCAACTCTGAGAACGTCTTCCTCAGCCTGAGCGATGGAGACTTTGTTTCCTACTGATTGATCAACAATCTGAACAAACAGGACCATGAATCTGAGTGTGATGGACAATAATGAACATGAGCTTTTCATATTTTGTGCTGAAAGCTGATGAAGGTGATCCTGCCTGATGAATTCGTCATGTTACAGAGCAGCGGCAGAAGCTGTAAACTTTTACTGCAGATGATGTGAACTATGGGAAATAAAAAAGGGATCAATGCTGTGTTTTATCCAACCATGACTGATACTATACATCCATATCTATAGAAAAATATCCATTTCTTCCAGTTTTGCTTTGAGTCACAGATGAAAAACCATTATCTCCGTTTTAATGTTCATCAACTGATTTCATGTTACTTTCTCATTATGAGAACGATTTTATTTGTGATACCTAACGGCAATGTGGGGATCCAGCAGCATAACAACAACACAGAAACAACATAAATAACAAAAAATGGAAACGGTGATGTTCAGAAAAGGAAAGAAAATTATGTCTTCCTTTTCTGTTACAAGGTTCCTGGTCCTGATTATTCATTGGTATTAATATAAACTATCGGTCCATCCATTATCTGCACCACCTATTCTAATCAGGGTGGTGTGTGGTTGCAGCCCATCCCAGTAATCATTGGGTGAGATGCAGGCTGGACAGGCTACCAGTGCATCACAGGACCAGGTACAGTTTAAATTTCTGTCCATGTTTATTTTCTTCTGAAAGGATAGAGCAGCGTTTTCATCCTTGTGGTTTATCTTATGTGAACATTTTATTAAGGAACCAATAAACGAAGTTATCAGGTGTGAATGTTTTCTTTTCATGTGTCATCTCAGCCCTCTGATGCACAAATGAAAAAAACATCTTTACTTAGAATATTTCTTATTTTACAGACATGTACAGTGATCCTTTATTTTTAATTTGACTATTTGAGCTATTCTATAAAAAATATTATATATATAGATACAGTATATAAATAAATATAGAAGTGCCTCTAGCACTTCAGGACGACACCCGTGTCCAACCAGACGTGCAGCGGTCTGGCACTTATCACTGCGGTCCCCTGTTTGATTTCTTGCTTGCGTTTTATTCTTTGATGTACGTTGCTTTGGATAAAAGCGTCTGTAGAATAGAAAAACTAGACTAGAATATAAAATATGTTTATAAAATGCATTAATATTTTTTGTATTTAAGCAGCACCATTTATAGCATAAAAACAAATCAAACTAGGTCTACGCAGTCACACCTGAATGCCAGATATATCCCTGAAAACCCCCAAACCTTGATGCATTTGGTTTGACGTAAATCTGAAAGATAATTTGATGAGATATAGACAAAAATATTACATTTTGGAAAAAATAGCCCCCCCTAGGGGGAAAATTTGGAACATCAGTGGTTAGTACACACAAGAATATGCAGCATAATCAGTAGTGGCTTCATTTGCATTTGGTTTCACCTAGATGGGACCAACGGTTAATCAGTTATGTCCAAACATGTATTAACATACAAGTCAAATTTCAACACAAAACTCTCCCTGGTGGCAGATTTATGAACTTCAATAAGCTCAAAGTCTGACCTGTGGCAAGTCCTCATTTAGTGAGTTAATATAAACAAAACTTCAGACCAAACGAACAAATATTTTCTGAATTATGCTGGAAAACGTGGCATTTTTGATAAAAACTCCCCCTGGTGGCAGAAGTTACCATCAAAAAATGCTGAATATGTAATTAGTTCAGCCTCTCATTGTGACCGATACTCTGATGCAATGTGAGAGAAATATAATTAAAGTAAAGTTATCGTGTTCACACAGCCAGTCTGCGGCGGCAGCAGATGTGGTGCCACTAAAACCATCATATCCCCAGTTTCAGGATATAATAACCTGTTCTTTGAAAGGTGTAAGCTTTAGTTCTGGACTGGTGGACTGATTTATAATCTGCTGCTGAACACAGAAGCTCATTTTCTTTTCACTGAGGCAAACACTACTCAGAGGTTTGATCAAAACATAATTGACATGCAACAACTATCTTCATCACTTCCCTTTACAAGTGTATTTATTGATAATTTACATCAATGTATACATAACATACACACCCTCTCTCACACACACACACACACACACACACACACACACACAGCTACTGCACAAACACACTACAGGCTACAGTGTACAAAGTACAGGTTAAGAGGAGGTCCGAGGGCTTCGTCTTTATCAGATCAGCATTGTCAGAGACAGAGGAAGCTAAGCAGGCTTGGTGGGGAACTTTGTTTACATCCCGACAGGAAACAGCAGTGCGTGTTGCTTCCACCGGCACCAGAAAGTTTAAATCCAAGTAAAAACCGGGAAAAATCAGGTTAGAGGAGGGTTGCGGTGTGTGTTACTTTAAACACTAACCGAGAGGTCCTACTGCTGCTCGTCTATGTGGGAATGTTGGAAATGTTCCACATGCATGGAGGGAAAATCTACAACACCATTACTTTTACTGTATCTGTTCCTATAAACGTTCTGCTTCTGAAATTTCTTTATTGAGCTCCACAAATACATTTAAAACTGTTCACATTTGTCAGATTAAAAGTGAAATTATTATACGTTAGTATGTTTATAATTGATCATTTTTGTTTGTAACCCAAAGTTACAAACTAGCTGGTTTCCAAGGTTTAGTAAAACTAATCCGAGTGGATTTTCTCTCCACACAGATGCTGCTGAGCTGTTACTCATCTGAAGGATTCATGTCCATCGTAATAAACATAAAAGCACACACATGTAAAAACAAAGTAGAAAAAGAGATAAAACTAGTTCTAAAACTTATTCCTCAGACTTTAAATCTGTCCCACGCTTCAGTTTCACCTGCTTCCTTTAGATCTGCATGTGCATTTTTTACTAACGAGGTGTTTAACATCCCGACGTGCTTGCATGGAGATATAATTTAATACAGAGTCTTTGTGTCTCTGCAGGACTGAGTCAGAAAGAATTTACGTCTGTACGATTTCACACATGAAACTCCTCGTCGTCGTTGGAAATGCAGGGACTTCACCTGCAAGCATCTTTAAAAGACCTGCTTCACGTTCTGGAAACGTGGTCTCCATGACAACGTGATCTTTTCTGCAGCTCAACGTAAAATCAGGTCGTCTGAGACACGTTTTAGACACAAATCACCACAAAGACGTTAAAAATCTGAATGTGGAACTGGGAAGGAACCAGTTGGAACTAGAAACATGGGACCAACAAACACTTTAATTAATATTTCTAAAAAATAAAAAAACACAAAACTTAAGTGTACTTTGTGCATCTGATTTAGTTTAAATGGTACAGTAAGACTCTGAATCTGACTTCAGGCTCACGTCTGTACGGATCAAACAGCAGCAGGAAACATTTCCATGTGAAGTTAAATCTGTGTGATTCAACATCAGCAGATAAAATCTGGGATCAATCTAACTAATCGTCACTGGCCTGACCTGCAGCAACAGTAAAACATGTCCCAGGAAATCATCTGTCTGGAAGACTGTTCTAAACGACCTCCCATCGTTCTTCATCGACCTTGTCAGCCCGTTCACTCCACCTCACTGTGGTAATTAGCACATTTCAAAAAGACAGCATAAAAACAGCATTTAAATATACATATAAAAACAGCCTGTCTGGCCCAGTGAAGGAAATAATTAAATTAAAGATCAACATCACAATGTCCATAATGGAGAAGAACTAGGTGAAGGTTTTAGTCCCGCACCTGCCTGTCCATCTTTCGCTCTCAGCTGTTTGAATAAATACTTGTGGATTCCCTTTCTTCCAGCCAGACGGCAGCATGGACCGTCTCACTCCAGATCTGGTTCCTTGCCGTCATCCCCGCCGCTGGATGAGCGGCTGCTGAGGTCGGCCACACCAGACTCCAGGTCGCTGCAGACGATAAAATCCTCAGGTTCCAGTTGCATAGAGAGGGCATGGTCCTGGGTCTGAACTCTCTGATTGGCCCGTTCAGAGAAGAGCATGTGAGAGTTCTCATGTGCAGGGCGGGTAATTGGGTCTGCAGGGGTGGGCGGGTCCGGCCCGCTGTGTCCCTGCTGCCAGGGGCTAATCCTCCTCCTCGGAACCTCTATTTTGTCCCACATGATTGGTTTCCCTGTCCGAGCTGCAATCTTCTGCAAAGACAACGAGACATACGAATCACGTGAGAAATGTCCACTACCGGAGGACATCACACACCTGTGGAACTGGAACTGGGCTGGAACTGGAACACCAGATGGGCTTCCAGAAATGACCGTGTTTTCAAGCAGTGGCTTCAGGTGCAGTGATGACTGCAGTACAGGTAACTTTTGGTACCTTTCAAGGCAAAGCCTAAACGTTGCTCTAGTGCCCATCAAACAAAGCAGGTCTTGCAGTTTTAAAGTTTTACACACAGTGACAATGTAGTAAACAAATATGGCAGCTACCACGTATAGCATCGTTTCCCCCAGGCTGTCAGATGCAAGACATTTATTTAGGTAAATCCTGATTTCTGTTATTCTACCTTTATCTAGTAGGTGGGGTATCAGCGAGGTAGTGACAGAGTCGGATTTATATTAGCATGATGTCACAGCGGCTTATAGTCTTATTTTGAATTTTAAGAAAGAGGAACATAATCCAGAAACAAAAGGAAGAGAATGGTGAAACAACAATAACGCCATCTTTCAGTAAAGCAGGGAGCTATTCCCACTTTTTTTTATTATCAAGTCACAAAGGAAGTGGTGACTCTTCCACCAATCCATGGATGGCAGTGTATAAACCGCTACCATTTTGGGTTGGATTGGTAACATTGTGACCAATAAAGTCTAAAAACAGATAATCCGGTATTGTTTCTCATTTTTACTTATGGAGATGTGAAAAAGGTTGTGGGAGTGATGTTGATCCACCAAACTAAGACTAAAGCATTGCCACCTGGTGGAGAGGAGGGACTAGCAGTATTTCTGCAAAAAAACATGGCTGCATTTAAAGTAAATGGTTGTTTATAAATGTGTTGTACACTAAATTAGTTCATTAGCTATTTTTTATTATTTTTTGGGGGTTTATTTAAGGTCCAGTGTGTTAAAACATCAGATGTCAGACGTTAGACGTCAGAATCCTACATGTGGTTTGTCTAGAGGGTTAACACACATCAACTGTTCTACTTTATTCTGTAAACACAACAAAGTCATGTTGGATTAAAGTTTCTGGTAAAAACACCATAACTGTCACTTTCTATACTAAATGGACCTAAAAGAGGTTGCCACAAATCTGCTATATGCGGTACCATTACAATGTGTGAATTAAAGGGTTAGCGTGTGGGAGGGTTAGACAGATGTGCTTGTGTGTTGTATGCCTTGTCTGGAGCCCGGGGGGTGGTAGGTGGGTCCTCCAGGCGGTACCTCCTGGTGATTGGTCAGCTCCTCCTCCAGCTGCTGGGATTCCTCCCTCACAGCAGACAGGTAGTCGACAGGTGACTGGCGAGGAAGCGTTGACTTGGCTGTGTGGTTGTACAGACCCTTCCACATTCTGGGTGAAAACAAATATTTCATCACATTTTTTCTTCCAGTCATGTGTTTTACCTCATATACGTTATATATATATAAACACCCAGAAAGACCACTTCTTATTATTATCTTGTTATTTTAGCTAATAGGGTCATTCGGCACCGGCCTGTCCCGCACAGATCTTAACGTAAACACGCTGGTGTGTGAATCAGTGACTCACTTGAAACAATAGGGGGTGGTGTTTGGTCTCAGGATGCCCTGGCTCTGGCTCAGTTCAGCATTGTGCAGGGGGTTGGTGTACTGGGCTCGGTCTTTCCACAGCTGAGGCCACACTGACTGACTGCGTTCGCGAAACCTGCAGCCACACACACACACACACACACACACACACACCGGTTATAGAGGATGTATAAACCCTGCTGAGGGTCCAAATCTTTGTGATTCTTCTGTTATAAACTGAACCTTGCTGTTCTTCCATCAGCTTGTTCTGCTCTCTTTATCTCATTTTTAAAAATGAGTTTGGTAGTATACAAGCAGCAAGTAGACATTTCCATGCATATGTCAAGGGTTTTGCCCTGCATACAGTAATAATAAAATAATCCACATAAGGTATTGTGGATAACATTGCATTTCCTGCTTTAGCTCCTCACTCTGCTTTTATCTGCTGTATTTCTCTGATTCTGATGTTTGTGTGATTAGCACCATGAGGATGCACATATAAGTCGCGTGCATTTATAAGCCGTGAGTGTCGGCTATTAAACTATAAAAATATGTCATAAAAATCGATAAACAAATGAGAAGCTCGCTCTTATGTCTTGGGACTTAGTAAGAAGTGGTGCTGATGGCGGTGAGAAACAGAGGAGATTAAAACCAGTTGGATTCATCTAAATAGTCTTTAATATGACTCCCTGTCGCCTCTAACAGAGATCTCGTTTACCTCATGTCCCGGCGTTCCTTCTCACAGTTTCCCAGGAAGGTCCCGTACTGGCAGGAGTACACGTGTGTGTGCACGGCGATGAGGAAGTTCTCGTTGAACTCGAAGGCACACGGAAACTGCTCCGACAGCTGCCACACACACTCCAGGAACTGGTCGATGACCGGAGACACCTCTTTGGGATCTCCGTTCAGGTGTGCATACCTGTGAAGGAGGAGCAACAATACAATACAGGCAGGGCTTCAGACGGACTTTCTGCACCAATTTCATTGGTGCATCAAACTTTTAAACTGGGATACACCAGAAACAATTTCTTCTGCAGCACATCGACATTAATTTTAACCTCTTAAATCTGTCAACTTTTTCCTAAAAACAGGATTGACTGGCTGACTCCTTTCCTTTGATGAAACCAAAGTCGAGCTAATTATCAACGTAAAGCCTTACTTTAAAACCATCAGGATGAATCATCTGCACTGTGGCAGTTCTCATGTCTCATTTACTGTTTTTCTAAAAGTTAGCGTTTCTGCTAACCAAAGATTTCTGGATCTAAGATTCAGGAACCCCATATGGGGAACCACTGGTTCTTGTCTTGTCTGGTTCTCTTTCTTTGTCCTGTCGTGACAATCAGTAACACAATTAAGTCATGACAAAATATTATTGTCTTTTGCTTTAATTTCCTTGTTTTTGCAGCTCAAACTCATGAAAAGGAACCTCAAAGCACCATAAATGTCTTTGTGGAATATCAAAATGTTTCTCTACATCACGTGTGCTGCTCTGTGGGATCATGTTTTGTTACTGACCTGTGGGAGAACTTGTGTCCAAAGGAAACCCAGTCTCTCTCTATCAGCACCTGGAAGAGAGGAAAAGGAAAACTAAAAAAAAACAGGAAGTGACTAAAAAAAGATCTAGTTCTCATTCATACTGGGATAGCCCAGAGGATTTAGTTTCAACAGCATCCCTCCATTATCTGTACCATTTATTCGAATGAAGGGTCGCAGGTAGCTGGAGCCTATCCCAGGAATCATTGGGAACAGGCAGGGTACACCCTGGACAGGTCGCCGGTCCATCACAGGACCGGTTTCAACATCATGGCTGAGAATTATCACATCTTGCTTTGGTTTTGTGTGTTTTCACACTGCACTTTACTCAGGTAGACCAAACCACCTGAAAACACCCTGCTGTTACAACAGCTGCTCACTGGGGGGCGATATTCCCTGAAACAAGCACCTAACAAGAAGAAAATTGAAGAAACTCCAACTCATCGTTTGGCTAGGATAAAAAATGACTTATTCACTGCAAGTAAACAATAGACGAACAACAATATTCTACAGTCCAGCGTCTGTTTTTACTTAGTGTTTGAGCCAGAGAATATAAAAGATGGATGCAGCCTCCGTGATGTACCTAGATGTTTCTGAGATGATGTGAAGCTCATTGGACGGTTCCCATTGTTGCCATCTTGGCAGCAGCAACACAATGAAATGAGCAAGGAGATGGTGTTAAGAGGGGGCAATGAGTAATGGGGGTGGATGAACTTTACGAGCTACCAATCAGGACTTGGCTGACCACAAGGACTGCCAAAAACATTTCAGGGGTTACCACTATCCTAAAATCATCATTTCTGGTCTTTAAGCAGACCAGAGTTTGCTTCCTGGTCCACACCAGAGAACGAACAAGTGTTCACAGGGCCTCAAATGAAGCAAACTCATTTAAACAGGACCAAACAGCATCAGTGTGAATGCACTCATGAGAGGAAGAGGAGGTAAAGATATGAAGAGCTGAACTGTTTTTAGTGAAGAGGTAATCCACGCTGTGTGTGTGTTTTACCATGAGTCCTCTGATGGTCCTGTAGAATGGGTCCAGCAGGATACTGGCCACAGAGCAGGCTTGGGCGGTTCTGTCCCAGCCATCCGAGCAGTGGACTACAACACTGACACCTTCATCTGCTACAGCCTGGACACAACAACAGGACGGCAGAATCGTCCGTTTAGGACACAAAAACAGTTTGTTAAAGAGTGTAGAATCTGTCGAGTTGTGTTCAGAGAGCAGTGCTTGGTCCGAGTTTAGCTTCACCAGCTCAGATCTAAGAATATTTTAACATTGTTTCATCGTTTTAAAGCAAAATAATAATTATCCCCAAAAATAGAGATAACTGGCAACATCAGATTTTAAATGAGTTAAATGTGTGTGTGTGTTTATGTGTCCGACTGAATGGACACACACCCTGGCGATAAAGACTCCAGCATCCAGGATTGCTTTTATGTGTTTGAGCCAACCAGAGTCCTCCAGCCCCCACAGGAAGTCAGTCACGGATGCAGAGCGCATCTCTCCCACTGCATGGAGACAGATGGTAGGTTACACACCAAGCACACACCCAGCCACACACACACTCATTTCCTGTACCGACCATCAATGATCTTCTGCTGGCTGCTCCGCATCACATGGATGTTCTCGATGCCGATGAACTGCAGCTTGATGTTGGTGTAGTGGTTCTCGTTCTCGTAGCCTTTCCCTGCAGCTCGGTTTGCCATGGCATTCAGCTGGACACAAACACAGAGATTAGGTACCGATGCCCTTCACCGTGACCACCACCTGCATGTGTACTGATGTGTTACTTTGGGCCTGGTGTCCACCACGTAGATGAATTCACTGCCAGGATTGGACTTCATCACGGCCTGCAACATCATCTCATCCTCTTGACAGCGACCACTGAAACCAGACAGTGGCTGACTACACCGACACACAGCTGCCTAAAGGGCAACAAAACACACTCATCATCATCATTCCACCTTGTGCACTGTGTGTGTGTGTGTGTGTGTGTGTGTGGCACTAACCAGTGTGTCCTGGTGAAAGTAGGACAGAGCAGGAAATCGTCCTCTGCTCCGAAACCTGGAGCTGCCCACAACTATGGCGGGTGTGGCCGATTTAGGAACAAACAGCTCGGAAGGATAAGTGTCACACACCTACAGAGACACAAACACAAGACGACTATCGGGTCAGCACAACATTTTACATAAATACTTTGAGCACATCAGAGTGATGCTGAAGATGCTGCACGGCCCGTTTATGAGGTAAGAATCAAGACACACATCAGTGGAGCCTGAATATTGCTACGTCAGTCCAGGTTAAACCTTAAAAATGACAGTAAAATCTCCCGTAAGTGCTGTTGCATCAGCAGTTACACTAGAACGTCACTCATTGGGTTAATTAAAATAAAGTTTTCCAGGCATTGAATCCTGTCCAAGAGTTTTAAAATCTAGGTCCAAAATGTAGTGTTTATTCAGTAAATCTATAAAGTAAATCCACAGTAACAGCATTATTTATCACATTTTCATTATAAAAATGTAAAAATACTAGAACAATGTTTCTAAGTGACCTGGAAATGTTTATGAAACCATTTCCTGTCAAACTTTCACCAATCAGATAGATTAAGATGATGAAACGTCCAATGAGGAGCCAAGACGACATGTGTGATGCACGGTGGTCCCATAAACCGGACAAGTTGGACTTGGTTCTGTGAGGAGAACATGTAAATAGTTCAATAAATAACTAAACGGCTGCAGGAAAATGTGTAAATATCTTTGTTTTCTTTATTTATGGCAGCCTTTTCTCTCTGAAAACCCAAGACTTAGGAAAATAATGTCAGTGTGAGAAAAGGCTTGCTCGCCATTGATTTGTGTGTCGTTTCTACAAAGCATTGTTCATTTGGTTGGCCTTTATTGTGCCATATTTATTGATACATTCATTTAAATCATAATCCAAAACTCAGGCTGTTCTGAAAAAATGGTCGGGTTAAAAAAGGCTTCCACATACAGGTTTAAATATAAAATAGATCATTAAAAATCATCATGGATCATTAAAACTGTTTAAAAAAAACTTGTGAGGAAGTGTCACAAGTGATTATCAGCCAGCTGTTCCTGTTTGGATACACACAAGTGTTTCTGATGCGTCTGTGAAAAACAACACTACGCACGGCAGGTGCTCATGCATGTAACAGGTGTTATGGTCTTTACAAACACGGTGTTGTAATCAGAACCAGATGTGTTGTTCAGCAGTTTGTATGAGAGCAGTCTTCTGAACATCTGCGGCTGATCTCAGCCCGAGAGTGAAACCATCGGGTTTACCATTTACCACATGAACCACGACTCGATAACACGCAGAGGCTCAGAGGAAATGATCTTTACTGGGACAAAACCAGAGACCTGCATGTGACAAATACATATCTCTAAATAACTTGATAACTATCAGTCGTGTTTTATCTGCAGGCACTTTGTTTGGGGTCTTTGGGGCCACAGAAACTTACATGCAGGACTGGAAATTACTGCATAAGCCGACTACTACGGTTATTGTATTAATAGTTACTAATAAATATCCACAATGTTTGCACTGGAACACAGGATGTAAATAAGATCCATGTTTATTGTTTTTCTTAAGAAAGACAACACATAGCAGATACAATGTGTCCCCAGCAAAGCCGAGATAAACTCCATCAGTCTATGTTAATAACAGGCAGAAAACTGTGGCTCCAGCATCCGTCACGCAGGCAGAATGACAGGATTAAGTGGACAGAGTATGAATAAATACACTAGCTTGTGAAAGGTAAGGTTTGTGTTTTCAGTGTCACTCATATCAGAGTCTATGTTTATCAGGATTCACGAGTGTGCTTGGAGAACTTTGGACACACAACTCTGAGTGTTGCCATGAAAATGACACACCTCAGGTTTATTACTGGGAGCCATACAGGAAAGATGTGGTGCTCAGATTGTATCTGAAACTCTTTTTCATGTTTTTATAAGACCAGCGGTGGCTGTGACTTCTCAGTAGATTAAAAGTGTTCACACACACCTATTATTGCAACTTCCTGTTTTTTTGTGTTGTGTTTTATTTGAAACTACACCACTCAGAGCATGTGCTACAGGTTACAGAGATGGGAGATGCCCAATGGGGCATACGGAGTCTGCAGGGCTGAAATGTGACGTTGCTTTCTGTGCACACAGCCATTCCTAAAACAAGGTAAACAATCCTTAGTCACCCGTCGGCAGAGCTGACAGGGTTTTCTGTTGGGACAGAAACTGGTGAGCACACCCAGGCTCCTCTAGACATAGAAACCAATACTTTTGGGCCAGGACTCTGGGAATAGGTGGGGTAAAAAGCAGGGAAAAACAAGATCACCTATCAGCAAAGGAACCACCAGGCCTTTCTGTCGGTGAGGTTTTGTTTAATCATTGATTTATTGTGCTAATAATTTATTTAGCTAATAACAAAACGTCTGAACTGAAAGTCTGAGTCTGATGTTTAAAGCAGAAAATCTGCAGGATATGCAGATGCATATCTCTGTACGAGCACAGAACCGTTTCCAGTAAAAGGACTACATGATTATCTGCATCGTTTACTCAGAAACCTCCATCTACATGTGTGATGAGACTTTTACTGGCCGAAGGCATCTGTGAGCTCCTTTTGCTGCATGTGGGGATAAAAACTTCCCATCTTAGACGTCACAGTTTTACCATGTGATGATTGAAGATATAAATCAGATACATGTAGCACAATCCTGTGCAGCATTTCTAATGCTCGCTGTTAACACATATCAGTTTTTGCTGATAAAAAAGTGACATTTTTAAGAAATTACTTCTCTAAAGTGTAGCATGTATGTATAAAACTTAGCTAGTACTTACTTTAGAAGAAATAAAAGAGCTTTTCAAAGGTAAATCATATTTACTGCCCTGATATAAAAACACTTTAATGCAAGTTTAACCTTCATGTAGTGAATAATAACCTTGTCTTCTCGTTTCTACTGGACTATTACTTCAATATTTCTGTCATGATTAGCACAGCCAACCCGTTGGGCTAATATACACTAATGCTTCACTGTTTCCACAAAAAGATCCCCGTGCTTGTTGCAAATGTTTTATTACTGTCATTTAAAGATGCCGACTAACCCTGTATTCACTGTTGGCAGCTGTTGAGACCCACAGGTTATTAGGGACTCCCATCCTCTTGTAGTCCGCCGTGAGATCGATGAAGTTCCACGACTCTTCTCGCTCCTCTTTGTTCATGTTGAGGTTGAAGAACAGACAGTACAGCTCGCTGTACTTCTCTGAGAGAGTAAGCAAGCTGTTGATTAGCATTTTATATAGAAAACTCACACACACAGCCTGACACAGACACACACCTGGTCGGGATAGGCGGACCAAGGAGGCGTGGACATCCAGACAGTCTCTCTCCTGTGGGAAAAGGATCTGGAAGACCCGGAAGTCCTTACAACACAGGATCAGCTGACTTCCTGAGGGTGGGTTGGGAGTCCTCTCTACACTGCTCACCATACTGTGCAGCAGCTGTAACACACACACACACACAGATGTTTTTTCTGTCACAGCAGATGTTGGTGAGTAGGAATGTTTAAATTGATCACAGGATTCGCACATCAAGATTAATTAACTGGAAAATCTCTCAAATCATAATTTTTTCCCCGTTTCTGGAAGCAGACTCCTCATTTTTCAGTTTGTAATTCTTAAATTCTCCTCATCTTCTTCACTTCAGGTGTCAGGTGTGATGAAAGTGGAGGAGATAACATGTCCTGAGGAGGTGTGGTAACATTTAAGAAAAGTGTTACCTCTGAGAAAATGTAGCATCACCGTATAAATGAGAGCTGACACATCTGCATTACTTTCATCATCAGAGTGATATCTGATCACGTCCAGGAGGACGAAAGAGACACGTGATGAGAAAATTCCCATTACATCCTCCAGAAAGTAAAGTAAAAATAAAGTATCCTGATTTTCTATACAGTCTTAATTATTATATTCTATTTTAGATTTATTTTATGGCTCATCCACTTTTGCCTCAATTGATTATTTTAGCTTTTAGTTGCACATCTGTGCACATCATTTGTGAATCATGTGATCACTCTCATATTCTATTACAGAATATACTGATGTCTCAATATTGACCACAAGTTTCTTTTTAAAAAAGGCAAAAACTTCCTCAAAAGAGTCTGAAAACATGAAAACTATTTATTCGGTCGAATCACAACTTTAGCAGAAGTATGAAAAGAGGGATTTAGAAACAACTGGATTATTTTTCTTTCATGTGCGTCTCTATACGTTTAAAGAAATAAAGTTTTCCTTAAAGCTCTGCTGAATCTCTGATGCCCCCAGAGGGTTGTCCCTACTAAATAAATTCACAATGTGTGACCCATGACAACAGCATGATTTATCATATGCCCATGATGAGATCACCATCACTACTACGTTGCTAAGATACCTTTGTTTTGACCTAGAAATGATTATGAAGCAATTTCCTGTTAAATTTTCTACACAGATAGTTTAAGTTGATAGCAATATCAGGTCAGGAGCAGCCAAAGATCAACATATGGATGTATCTTAACCCTGAAATAGATGAAGTGTGTACAGAACATTAAAGGGTGGATTTTATATACTATTTTATTTGTTGTGAAATACACTAATTGTTTAAGCTGTTTATGTAATAGAAGAATAAAATATATTTTAAAAAATCTGAATAACTATGTTTATGTAAACTGAGAGCAAAACTATAAATGTCTAAATATCTGCAGTTACTAAAAATTAAATAAAATCTAAATTTAAAAAAGGTTCATATTAGTTGTCCTTTCCTTTCTTTAGTGTAATATTCTCCAGCTTTAATTTTGTTATTAACCTCAGTTGCACTCTCCATTTATCTTGCAAATCCAGAACCTCTTGCCCAATATAACCTTAAAGTTGTCTAAATTTTATGTTCCTGCAGGATTTCAGTCCCACCGCAGGGCACTGAGGTAAACACCTCCGCTTATCTGATTGTCCTCGATTGGGAGGAATGTTTAGTCTGATAGAGAGCGGTGGTTTAAATCTCTTTATGATCAAGTCAACATGTAAAAACACAGTTATGTGTACATGTTCTGCATACACTTGAAACACATGGGGGCTTGCACACACACACACACATATAAAAATGACTAGCTGTAGCAGAGTTAAAATGCAGAAGTTTGCAGATGCACTGGGTTCATTTAAATATGAAATGTGGTCATATTTAATATTTTTTTAATCACTTATATAACTGATAACCTTCTGTAGTCACCATAAAATACAGAGAATCAATCAAATAAGCCACCTGGGCATCTTTAACTGGGTTAACTCCAACAGGAACATAAATTAATCGCTTACCCAAGTCTCCTTGCGTGTCTCTAGGTTGTTCTCCACAAAGATGGTGTGCGTGGCAGAAAGGTAGAGAGTCCCGATGCTGGCTTTTCTCTGGCCTGATGACCAGTCCAGGAGACCCACATTTTCCACCTGAGAGATGCACACACACATAATGTCATCATATAACAGGACACACACTTTGCAAGTTATTTGCCAGGAATATGAGCTAGATAACAGCATGTTTGACAGATGTGAGCTGACTCTCTAAGCCCTGCTACTCCAAACACAATCTGATCATGGTGATGCGGTTTGGAGGAAAATGGGATCTCTGAAGGAGGAAAATGGAGGTTACCAGCACAATGCTGCGTCATGGCAGGACAGATTAGTTCAGACTGCATCAGTAGGGGAAACATTAATGGGTGTTTAGGGCAGAGGGAGCGCACGAGCATCCCTAAATGCCGCACGCGCCGCGTTTATGGCAGCATGAGGGATTTGCCACCTGAGTCCATTGTCGGACAGTCTGGGATCCACTTTACTGGTAACCTCGATGGGAACCACATGCTATGGAGCTGCAGATCTCTGCAAGGACACATACTACCCCAGTGCACAGCAAACATAAAATAACGTTTTCTCTGCCTGTTCTCACAGGAGTGAGTCAAATTCTGTACCTTGCATAAATAAAGCGGAGAAATAACCGAACAGTGACGTGAAACAAAGACGGATAGAAAGACTTACTGGTGGTGAAATGCTTAATGGTCTTACCTTGGGCGTCCGGATGTGCTCCATCACTGACAACCAAAATGGTGGAGATGGAGAACAAGTGCCCCGATGTGTTTTTGTTCAACAACGGTTAAATGATCGGATTCAAGCCGCAAAAGAGCTGCGTTGTTCGCGGCTGCTGTTCCAGCGCTGCCTTTGAAGATTTTCCATGTTTTCCGGCCCTCATTGTCCCTCCATAATGCGGAAAAGCTGAGTTTTAGAAACAAACCACATAAAAAATCCCCGTGAACCCGTTTAGCGTCGTCAACGATGCCCTGCCTCCGTGAGATAGCGACGCTGATAAGGATTGCGTTAGTGCGTCCCACATTGCTGTCAGGTTAACAACATTACAGACGTAACATCCGGATGGGACTGTCAGAATAAAGCTTCTTATGAAAGACACACATTCACTTTTAAGAAAAAGTACGATTTCGTTTGAAAGTCTTGTCACTGATTTAGTATGATTTCTTTGATATTTTGGAAACTTTACTGTTGTTCAGAAATCGTGTCAAACGCGTGCCCGTGTGCGAGCACAACTACGCATGCGCAAAGGTCACCCCAACCAAAGTTCAGGAGCCCAAAATTGTATTTTTTCTTTTTTCTTTAGCAGCTGTTTAACAAGAATAATGCAATGAAGTCCTCCTTTCTTTCCCCTCAAAATAAAGGGAGAAAATAGAAATAAATATCTATAAATTTGGGTCAATCTTAGATATAAAGTTCTAAAGTATTAATATTCTGACTCTTAATTTGGACTTTTTAAGTCAAGTTTGATTATTGATATTCTTTGTACTTTTTTAAAGTCGAAATGCATACTGTTTCTGTACATGTGGAAATGGACGTTTTCTATTTTAGTGTATTTTATATTTAATATTATCACCTCAGCTAAAGTGGATGCTGAACTTATCAGTCAGCCACAAAGAAGATTGATTTATAATATAATCATGAAAACACTCAATGTAAAACGTTTTTAAGCCAACCTTTGTTTCCAAAAACTTAGCTCTTTACTTCTTCTTCTAAATAAAGTGTATATTCACATACAGTTTCCTGTCATGAGTTAGTGTTGCTCATAGACAGCAGCAAGTGGAAGTTACATTACGAAATGTGTTGAAATCCCATGTCATAACATGTGGCTAATATAACACATGCACACAGAGCCTGAAAAAGACAATAAGAACTAAAAACTTTCTCCTAACTGAAGATGAATTATAGGAGGATAAATTAGAAAGATATTCATAAAAGAACCAGAAATCAATTAAGGAAGAAATTTGGCTGGAAATGTAAAATAAAATTTGTTTAGATTACAATTCTTGATTGATCTTTTTATAAGATTTGAAAAGAAAGCCTCCACATCTGTAGAAAATAACTTAACTCTGATGTAAAAGTCTTAGAGTCAGTGATCTGAATAATTTATTAATTTTTTTTCTCTTTTTTTCTTTGTTCATACCTTTGAATCCTCAACATTATACCGCTTTCATTTAGGTGATTTTTCTGTAAAATATAAATAAAATGTTACATATGCATCTGGGAGGGTTGCAGGTGTACATAATACAGCATTAATGATGGATTTCTCCATGGCTCTACTTTGAACTTTAACTTAATTTTTAACTTAACATTATTCAGGAATTTTTGGGGGAAAATATACCAAAAACTGTTTAAAAGTAGCCCTGAGATGCTCTGGTGACCTGCGTGTACCCTGCTTCTCATCCGAATGACTGCTGGGAAATGCTCCAGCTACCCAGGACCCTGAATTAGATAAGCAGTTAAGAAAATAGATGGATGTTTAAAAATATATTTTAAAAAGTAGTAAAAAATGTTACTAGGCAGAAGGTAGAAAAAGTAGATGAGGGAGAGAATGAAGGTAGGTAAAAGGAAAGGAAAATTAGGTTTGAAGGTGTTGGAGGATGAGGAGAGAGCGGAAGTATAAAGGGGAATAAAAATTTTATAAAAACAAAACATTTTTTATTAAGTATTGTTTAATTTATTATTCGCACAAGAGGGGCAGATTCTTCAACATTTACATTCATGTTTGAAATGTATGTTTGTATTAATTGATTTGTTTAGAAAATGAATCACATTTTTAAAAAATGTAAACCAAATAGATCAAGTGAACACAGGGGCCCACAAAGATGGTGTTTTAACTCCAGGCCCACAGTATGATGCATGCCCTGGCTTTAAGTGCCTTTTATTTAAAGATCATTGCTCGTGAAATTTTATAGAGACATTGCAACACATCTCCAAGATACTGAAATTGTATTAGCAGGAGCTGGAATTCGGATTTAGAAAAAAAAAGACACAAAATATAAACTCATTTTCTTTTGACCACTAGATGGCAGTGTGACACAGGGAGCCACTTATCTGGGTAGCGAGGCGTGATAATCTCTCCTGGAAAGCACATTTCAAGTAAATGTTAACACAGACTCTTATAACTTTGTCTATAAATAAATAAATAATGTATCTACATTTTAAATCAATGCATATTTTTGCAGGTCATAGATTAAGGATGCGTTTCAGAGAGAGAGATGGTGCATGGTGGTGGTGTGTCAACACTCTTTTGTCTTTTTATTATTTCCATCAAAGTTTCATTGTTTCATGTGATTACAGAACAGGTGATGTAATGTCATCTGTGTTCGCGTTGGTTGCACCTTGTTTAGACAATGTTGATGTGAAACAAATACAACAAACGTCTTCAACTCATAAGATTATAGAAGTCATGAAACAAAATAATCATAATAATGCATCATAAACTTCTGCTTGTTTGGATGTTCCAGCCCTCATTTATTAGATACTGTAAATAAGTGGCCTACTACAAAGTACTTGTCTTCCAGGGCCCTCTGGGGACTCTTTTAGGCCCAAAACTTTTGGGACAAACTTCAGTAAAAACAGTCCAGTGAAAGCGTAACTGACCATAGCGAAAATAAGCCCTTTTACACTACACAATATTCCTCCGCCAATAACATAGTCCGCGAGGGCGCTGAAAGCCTGATGATTAACCGAGCTCATTCATTGGTTCCGGTTCTCCACAGGTGTGTGCGCGCGCGTGTGTGTAGCACAGCCGGCCAGACCGTCCACGGAGGAGCTGAGAGGACATTTCTGGTGGAATGAGGATGGATGTCGACATGTAGGAAATGTTTCGCTATAAGCAGGTGAGCATAGCTGTCAGCGGGTTGGTTGATTTATAAGAGTTCACGCGAAACTGTGGTTGGCTGAGCGTGTACATGTACCTCTTCATCATCATCATCATCATCACTGACGTGGTTCTTGCTGCATAGACGCAGTTGTTCACACACCAAACTCCGTTTAAAAATAGTGTGGTTTAAAGCTGGCGCGTGTGTGGGGAAAGCAGGAGGGCTGTCTACACGAGCTCGCCCTCTTTTTGAAGGCGAGAGGCTCGTGCCAAAAATTCGTCATGCATATAATTAAGAATGAACGCTAAGTATTTGAGTTAACTGTTATTTTGAAAGATAGAGTAGGATGAATGAGTTGAAGTAACTTAATCTGTTTAAATGACTCCACACTGTAGTCACACTCACCCCTAATGAGGTGGTGTAGCATCACTGGAGATCTGGTGTGCTTACCTGACAGTGTGGCATCTCCTCTCCTGGAAAATAACTGTGTTCCAAGAAAGGATGAAGTCAGTGCTTGTCTTTTACAACCCATTGCCTATTTGATCATTTATTTTTATTAAAGGGATACGGAATAGGCAAGGTTGCACCCCATCCATGCTGAAAGGAGTGATTTACAGCTTTGTGTGTCTGTGCATGTCTCTGTGTGCAGCAGCCTCCAGCTGAATGTGTGTGGGCTCTTTAGCAAACATGCATGTATGGACACACATGAACTGGATCACCTGGAGTGGTGGCATCATATGTGTGTGTGTGTGTGTGTGTATAGACTTCCTGCTGCATTTACACAAAGCCATCCACAGTGTTCAGTGCAGTGTGCCAGTGTGTACTGGACATTTGTGCTGTAGCAGCATTCTGTGGGGTTACATAACAGGTTGTCCTCTGCATCATCCTGCAGGGCTGCCCGGGATTAAATAATGACTTGGTGCGTCTTCATGGAGTCGCAGAGCTCTTTGCTGTACCTGTACAGCTTTATTGGACTAGAGTGGTCCATTTCTGTCCAGTACAGACTACCAGGAGGTCCTCACAGCTCTTTTATGCAGACATGTCTTGAATAACTTATTACTGCTGAGGAAGCAGCAGCTTGGACTACTGCAGTGAGCTTCCCTGTAAAACTATTGTAAGATTTAATGCTCAGGGTAATCACTCTTACTCCCTTTTTAAAAAAAATAACATCAGAAACCATCAGATACCACATAATTTATACTGTTGATTAACAAAAGGGTGTGTATGTCTGTCCTTGTACTATATTAATGCAAATTGAAACTGCACAGTGAATGTAATTAAAGCAAAACACCTTTTAGGATAGCCTGGCAATCTAAGAGTGCTTTTCTATGCAGGTTTAACGGCACTTTAAGAGCTCTTAAAATGAGAAATCTGAGAGAGAAGTATGAAACAGAAACATTTTTATAAAGGTAGCATGATATCACAGACCAAATCTCCTGCTAGGACCTAAAAAATAATAAAAATCTCTTTGATTTTAGAAAACATAGCTTGAATGTATTGAAATAAAATTTCTGTGAAGCGTGTCTTATGCATGGAGCCAGGTTCTGCAGCACTAATCCAGCCACACCTTGTTTCTAAGAGTAATTGTAACGGCAAGTTTGTCATAATTGGCATTTTTGTGTGTGAATGGGTGTGAGATAACTATGCTCGTCTTTGCTTGGGCTTGTTTTTGGGGTTTTGCAGTTACTGGCTTTGATTGTGGCTTTTATTCTTGTGTGCACGTTGGAGCAAAACTGATGTTATTTACCTCTCCAGACCAGCCCTAAACCTCTGTGTTAATCTAACTAATTAAATCACAAAGATCGTTATCACTGGTGACTGTGGAGGCCATTGTGTGTTATGTTCAAAAAGCAGTCTGAGATGAATTAAGCTGTGTGACATGGTGCACCATCCTGCTGGAAGTATCCATCAGAAGATGCTACAAGGTGGTCATAATATGGTCAGACTTACTGTGGTGTTTAAATCATGCAACTTTAGGACTTTAGTGGGCCAATAAAAGAATACCATTAGGTCATTTATAAAATACTAAAACGGGAATTGCGAAGCAAAAGTTTCAGTTAAAGCTATTAAATGCTAAACTAAAAGCCTCTATTTTAAAAGCATCAACAGTCTCTGCAGCCCTGAGGCTGGATGAGGACCGTAGTGGCAAAAACTGGTTTTGCCGTAAGTCTTGGTCCTTACTCTTGGAACAACTAAAAGGCCGGTACCAGAGGACCTCAGGATCCACGAGGACTCGTATCTTATAAGTAGATCAGACAAATAAGGAGGTCCAAGACCATTAAGCCATTCATAAATGACTAAAAAAAACCTTAAAATCAATCCTGAAATGCTTTAAATGCTTTAAAAAAAAGCTTAACATAGACCTCTACAGGGCATTACAGTAATCTAATCTACTAAAAATAAAATAAAACTTTTGTTACACTTTTATTCCCTTTTCTTCCTTCTGATGCTCAATTTAAACTTCAGCAAATCATCTTGACCATGTCTACAGGACTGAATGCATTGGGTTGCTGCCGGGTTCGATATTAGAGACACTGAAATCATGATGATGAGGAAAACATCATGTTTCATTATTACTCCAGCATCCGTCTGGACTGAGGTGGTAGAAAGAGTCAGGATGTAACTCATCCAACTGAATCTTATTCAAGATGGAAAGATGTGTTTTCCACACCGGCGTCGTACAGGTTGCCGTTTTCAGCACCACCTCTCGTGTTGAACCGAGCCAGTGTATCCCAGCTTCCTGTTGGCACAAACCTGCAATACTTTCACTGAGGCCTGCAGAGGAGAGCGACTCGGTGAGCAAAACAACCAAAAATAGACTGCAGCCACACACTGAGGACACTGAGAAAGTGTGTGTGTGGGAGTGTGTTGCATCCATCTTCATTGGCTCCATTTAGCTGCTAAATGCTCTGACATTAACAAGTTGCTAACCGACCCGTCCCAGTGATGATGACTACCTCCATGTAAACGTAATGAAACGTAATGAAAAAGCAAAAAAGTTTCTGTTCCTAACAAGCTGCAGGACATATCTTATCTATGAGCCACAGAGTAGAGCCACCTGTTTGGTTACTTGTTTTTTATGTATATATATATATATATATATATATATATATATATATAGGCAG
>JBAMHV010000004.1:27577131-27615471 GCA_037177535.1 Pseudomugil gertrudae | reverse complement strand
ACTGTCATTACAAATAATAAAATTCATATTATGTCTTTTTTATATTAGATTTGAGGATAAAAAAAACACAAAGATTCACCATCATCTGCATTGATTTTATTTTTTTGTGGTGCTCTTTGTGGGAAAGTTGGATCCCACTTTAATGCTGTTGTGCAGTTGTCATGGCAACACTGTATTGAGCTGCTCAGATCACTTTGTTGCACCATCATGTGAAATCAGACCTGAGAATCTGAGCCATGTCCACCTGAGAGGAGTTGCAGTGAGACGCCAGCGCACGGCAGACCGGGTGTCTGCCTGTGTTTGATATAAGTCATGACGGTCCTGCTCGTTGCCATGACACTGAAGAGGGTTTAATAGTAAAGCATTACCTCTTTATTTCATGTAGTGTCTTAGATTTCACTGCGTTTTAGACCAGGGGGTGGAGACGCTCGTCCTGAAAGTTTTCCATGTCTCTTTGTTCCATCACGGCAGATTTAGAGGGAATAAAGGAGATGAAATTCTCCTTGGTTAAATGTGAGTTCGGAGCTTTACATGTGGACACACGGTGTATAAAGTTTGCTCACTGTATTGTTTACGAGGCCGGAAGTTCTGCGTTGCATTTTGAGTCAAACTGAAATGAAATCTTCAGAAGATAACAGATTAATTTCCCCTGTTTCTTTCTCTCCTCTGCAGAATAATGAGGTTTTTGTGGTGAATGATTTCCATGTGACTGTTTTTAAGCTTTTGTTTTGAGATCAAAAGTTAATCAGATTATTTAGCTGTTAATTAGTCTCAGTTTGCACTAATAAACCATTGTTTATGTTTGTCTACAGTAACCCAACCTCACAAAGCGAACGCAGTGTTCTCACTAAGCTGTAGCATGTGCTGGCCAGAGCTCTCTGCACATGAGTGGACTTTCCTTGAAGCCATTCTAGTTTGTCCCAGAGGTCCAGTTGCAATGTTTGAGACCTGATTTTCTGTTGCTGTGGTACTGGCAGCAGCAACGTTGAAGGGAGAATTTAACGTCATATCAGTGTCATGTTGCATATCTCAGCCTATTCTCACTGTTTTCTTTCCTTAATAATCAGTCACTCTCCTATTTTTGAGGCTTTGGTCAACATCATCAGAAGGTTCAGATGCATCTCTCAGGTCCTGAATTTGTTCCCATTTCTTTAAGGCATCATGTTACGATCCTGTTTTCCTCCTTTTTTTTGTTCTCACTTTTCTAGTTTCTGCACACCATGCTGACTTCTGCCAAATTTCCAGCTAACTGCTCTTTGGGAATTGCTTTTTTGCAGCTGAAATCCTATGAAACTGTCCGTGAAACTGTCCTGTCTCTGCTAGTTTTTACAGATTAAGTTAAAGAAATGGAAATAAATGCTGCCTGGAGCTGGAGAACTGCTGATCAGCACCACTTTGAAAAAGTCTGGCTGCTGGGAAGGAAATGTCTAATTATTATAATTATTTGAGTCTACAAATGTAGGATACTTTTGGCAGTTTTAGTATAAATGTGAGACCTTCATGCTTTAATTATGATGAATGAATAAAACAAAATTAATGCGGTTAAAAGACGACTGCTCAACCTGAGTACACCAATTTACACTGGTGCACAAGTCAGTGCTTGGATAACGAGTTAGCATCTTTATCTGCTGTTATTGGAGCAGATGTGGAAGCATGTTTAGTTTAGTGTTTATCAAGTTAGCTGCAGGTGCTGCTGTAGGCCCCTGACCATCCAAAAGTGCAAGCAACAGGCTTTGTTCTCAGGTAGCGCCCAGCAGCAGGAGATGCTCATCTCTGTTCCATGATCAGACTGAAAGTGAAATGCTCACAGTTGCTGCTTTCTGGCCTAAATTTACCAGAATATAATATAATACTGTATAATATATATAAATGTTGAAGAAAACATTACAGAAGTTGAAAGTCGTGTAACATTGGACACTTGGAGAACATCTGGAGCTGCTAGTTAAAGGACATTTTGGCCTGTGATATTTTCTATTTTTTCTGCTGTTTTAAATGGAAAAAATGTATTTTTCTAGGACATTAACAGCTCGAGTTTATAGTATTTATGTATGTATGCATTATTTGATTCAGCTGAACTGACTGACTGAAACTATTTAAATAACAAAGTAGCTTTTTGGGTGATTATATTGTGCTTTTAAATGTGATGAATCAAAATTAATTAACACAAAAATAATTTAACCATTGAGAAAATTAAATCCAACCTCTAAATACAACAAATTAGTTTATAAACTCCTCTGCGATGAAATCTGTGGCCAAATTTACTTTATACTCCTATTTTTATATTAATTTATGCCTGTTAGTTATAAACTGCAGAAGCCAAATGTTCATCAGCAGAGATCATTTCTCAGCTGTTTCTGTTTCTTTCAGGGTGAATAAAGTCGTCTTTAACTTTAGTGGGCCAGCAGATTGCTCAATCAGCCGTGTTGCTTCTTTCCAAAGGGGGCGATTTAGCTGCAGGGTCTCGTTGGTGTGCAAGTGCCCACTCGATTACAGCATCACATTATAGTTGGCTTGTAGTACAGACACGTTGGTGATCTGCTGCAGTGAGTTTCATACGCCAACAAACAGGCCACGGATTTTAGAGTTTGACCAAATGAAGTGGTATTTAGGTTTTTGTTTGCGTTTAATGACATTTCAGACTACAGTCCAACATGGTTTTACCGGCCATACATCATCAGTCACTCCCAGCAGCTCAGTGAGGATCAATAACTGTGGCTTATCAAGAAAAGTTTCAGATAATCCCAAGCAGGGTGTGATTTGCCTGTGGGGATGGTGAGGATCCCCCTCGGCTTTTACATCCTACCCTCAGCAGGGGTAAAAAGTACCCCCACCCTGCCATTTTTACTACTATTAGCCCAAGGCAGAGGTGTTTTATATGCGACTTTGTCTCCCTGCACAGCCGACATCGAATACAGGATGGATAACAATGACGACTTAAACTGTCCCTAGGTGTGAGCGTGATAGTAGGTTTTTGTTTGTCTATCTGTTTACCTCGTAATGGCCTGGTGATCTGTCCAGCATGCACCCTGCCTCGCCTGATAATTGCTTAGAGAGACTCCAGCTCTCCTGCGACAGAAGTGGATTATTCGGTATAGAAAACGAATTAATGAAGCAAAATAAATAAAACAAATCTTTAAAAATAAACGAATAAATACAATTAAAGATGGTCAAAAGGGCTGAAAAGGTCTTGAGCCTCTTTTTAAAAGCATCAGCAGCCTTCAGGTCCTTAGGCAGGCTGTTCCACAGATCCATGGTGGTGAAACAGTCTCGTTGTTGGTTCCACAGAAAACTGCTTATTTTTTTTCCAGAAGCAAAGAAATCCCACTGGGATGATTTAAATAATCATCCTAGAACAAAGCAACATAAGCGGTAACATTCCCTGATGAGATGGTTTAGACATGATCCCTCATATGGAGGGTCTTTAGGATGAATTATTACAGCATTTAATACTGAAACTAGTAAACTCAAGTCCTGATGACAAGTTATCAGGTAGAATCTGCTGTTCTGTTCAAGGCAGCGAAGCAACGATGGACCACCACACGTCCAGCTCTCGGTCTTCTCAGTGAGAAAATGAAAAGACAGTCAAGTTTCAGACAACTTTTTCGATCTGTAAAGATGTTTGTGGGTATGGATATTAGAAGACTCCAGCCTTGGTTTAATCCAGGACAAACGTGACTCATTTCCAGTCCTCTCACTGGGATCAGCTACCTCCACTCTTCCCCTCCCCTACATTATATTTCATGACTTACTTTTCCATGACACCTCTTTCTTCTTCATTCAGACCTCCCCTCCTGTTTCCCCCTGAAGAGTCCTGAAACTGGGAACATTGAGGGGGACTGGTGCTGCTAGGCAACAGCCTGCCCCACTGGACCGGTCAGAATTGGCTCTTCCTCGCTTTTTCTTACAGATTAGAGTGAGTTTACCTGAAAAGTGGAGTGAGAACACACGAGGCTGAGTCTAACCTGTGCATGTATTGAGGAATGTTTCCACCAGAAAAGGCAGTGCAGCAGTTTGCTGCTTGTTACTGCAGCACGGTTGTATCCAGGACCAAAAAGGGAGGTGTATTTCTCCCCAGTCTCCTCCCTCCCACCCTCTCGTCTACCGTCACAGCCTGCGCAGTCTTCCCTCTGTGCTCACACACAGCAGAGATGGGATAACACACGCCGCGGGAACATGCAGTGCAATGCAGCGAGCGGAGTGAGGGAAGACAGCTGAGGGTCCCAGACTCAAACCAGACGAGCTGAAGAAGGCGTTTTTACTGCATGGGGGGGTTTTCAGCTAGATGAGGAGCCGAAGCAGTACGATCTGGATGTTACAGAAGATCTGCACGTGTGGGTATTTCATTAATGTGTTTGTTCTAGGACAGAGGTCTTTAGGAAAGTAAATGATCCATGCACTTTAACATGTCGGCTGGTGCATAACGAGTCAATCATTGACTCTGAATGCGAGTCATTTCCAGCTAACATGCCTGAATAACTGCAAACATCTCAACATGTTTATTTTCAAGGTGTTTGAAGTTTCTCCTGCAGCCTGGTCTGTAAAATAAAAGCAAATTTCATCATTTTTCTTTAAAGTCGGGATGAATAAGTCCAAGGTGAGGGCAGGCTGGCAGCTCTGTGGCCACACAAAGCTGCTGGTTTTGATGGTTTCCAGATGCTTTATGGAGATGATTGCAGATGTAAATGAATCCCTCCACCGCACACACAAAACGGGATCTTTGTGTTCCTGAGCTGAAGGCGGTGGGTTTGATTGTTGAAAACTGAAAGCGGTTTGCAGTTGTTTATGTTGGATGTGTGTAAAAGTGGAATGAATGCATGTTTTGTCTTATTGCTTGAAGAGAAGATGAGACAGAGGGACAGATTAATACAAGTGGAGATGACATAACCTGTTAGTGACGAAGTTCTGCTCAGTCTGCATGAACAGGATCACATAGCAGAACATCTGAGGGGTCAGCAGGACTGGATGCACCTACCCTGCTGACCGATACGATGTAAGGGTACGTCATGTGTCCTGATCCGGACTCGTCTGTAGAACTGTTGTACTGTGGCTGGCTCAGTTGACTTTTTAAAATGTAGGTAATGATGGACTTTTGGTCCTTTCAGGGAATTTTTTCTCCCATTTTCTGGCCATGATTGTAGATCTTGTTGAAAGCCTTTTTTGTTGTAAGACAATGTTTCTATTGAAGAATTTAATTTTATCTACA
Organism: Pseudomugil gertrudae; assembly: GCA_037177535.1. Taxonomy (NCBI): domain Eukaryota; kingdom Metazoa; phylum Chordata; class Actinopteri; order Atheriniformes; family Pseudomugilidae; genus Pseudomugil; species Pseudomugil gertrudae. The sequence goes on along the minus strand of JBAMHV010000004.1, from coordinate 27,610,268 downwards.
ATCTATCTTATCAAGATCATTCTTACAATACTTTATAGTCCCTAAAACTGCTGTAAAAACATTACAGATTAGGATTTTTTACCTTTATTTACCATATCACCATATCATATTACTGTTTTTTATATTAAAAAAACCCATAAATGTAGTTTATATATTTATATATTTGTTCTTTTTTTCCTTCCTGTTAAATATAGATTTAATGCATATTTAAATGACATTGTGTAAATGGGCATGTAAAGGCTTTAAATAATCAAATCATGTATTTATTGGCTGAAAAATTTGAGCAGCAGTGAAAATGAATATTAATCTGTAATGTTTAATAGCAGAGAAGACTTCTGTTCCTTTCAGGACCATAAAGAGGTAGTAAAGTCATTTTTATTTTTAAAGAAAAATATTGAACTAGGATTTCAAAGTCCAAGAGAAATACTTTCTAATGATGTTTTAAGAGTAGAAAATCGGTAGAAAATGAACTCAAACAAGGATTCGATCAGGAAATGTGTCATTTTAACGAGACTGTGTTTTCAAACCAACCTCACCAGTCGTGTAGACTGGAATTGATCTGGTTGTGCTGGGGTCGCTTCTGGAAGGGAACAGCTATGTTATGCAACATCTCTGTTTACAGTGTGCAGTTTAACATCAGGACCAGTCCAGAGTGGACTGGATTTAAAACTTCTGCATTTATAACCCTCCTCGTTACTCGGCACGGCGTTCGGGTAACCCATTAGCAGCAGTCTCATTAGTTTAATGCGTTCTGTCATGAGTTTAGCTTCCTGTTCCTCATCGATTATTACCTCATCTGAAGTTTTCTAACATCATACAAGGTGATGTTGGTTGGTTTTTATTGCTTCTAGTGGCATTTTGATCTTGCAAAATGATATGAAAACAGCAAAAACAAACGATTGAATGGAGCATTTACACCGTTGCTTCAGTTTGTTAGGTGTTCAGCATTGGTTTCTGCACAACTCTGAGAGTCCCACTATACTGTTACATAACGTGCTGTTATAGATATCAGTTTGGAATTAATCCCTTTGTTTTGCTCCACATATTCATCAGCTGTAAAATAAAAGTTTAAAGTGAAGCTGGCTTTTATTTCTCTCACATATAACTCCTAAAGGTTGGTCGCTGTAGTCTGCTGCTTCAGATTAGAGATGTTTTGTTCTCTGGATGCTGTTTGAGGTTCCTCATTTCCTCACCTGGTTTATTGGACAAATGTCCATTTATACTGTTATTTTTCTTAGTTGGACACAGTTTGTTTTAGTGGTAGTGGCGAGTTAGTTTGTGTGAGTGTGAGGGGGTGAAAGTATGAATAGCTGTAAAAGACAAAACTGTAAAAAGACCTGACATGATTTATTCTCTTTGTGGAGAAATTTGGATTTGTAAGTAGTTACTTATGTTTGATGATCTTCTTGTTTTGGGGTTGTTGAGTTTGAGGTCTGGATCATGTGAATACATAGTTTCTGTAGCTGTGTGTAGGGTGATTGTCCTGTCGCATGACAGTTTCAGCTAGCTGTCAGACAGATGGACTTACATCTGACTGAAATACTGTCTCATGGTCCTCTCAGTGACTGAAAATGTTCCAGATCATTATCCTTCCACCACCATGCTGACGATGCTGTGTTTTAATGCGGGTTTTTGCACCTTGGTCATGCCATCGCCTGCAAAATTCTGCTGCACGCTTGTAACAGGTCACATTACTCCAGTGTTGGAAAGTTTAAACGGACTGCCTGGTTGGTTTTTGTACTTTTTGGAGCTTTAAATGGCACCCGGCTGCTTAATTAAGCTGTTCCACTTGTATTCTGTAAGAATAAAGTGATGTTTCTCAATTTTAAAGTGAAAATAGATTAAAAAGCACACATGAAAATCAAGTAAATACAAGAAAGTACAGAAAATAGGCGAGGCGAGTCAAATGTGTGTTAAAATGACTGTCCAGGATTCTGGTAAAGCATTACCTGTGGTGCTGTAATAGTTTTTACAGTCCCTCTGAGCATTGCATATTCTGATACTGTGGGACAGTCCACTCCTAGGAAGATTTATAGCTACCTGGAATATTATCCCACTGTGAATAATATTTCTCTCTGTAGAATAATTGATTGATTCCAGGTAGTTTGGAAATGACCTGATAACACTGACATGGAGCAACAACTGCTCCTGTAAGCTCAACGCTGGTGTCTTTCCACCTTCAGCGTTGTTACTTTTAAACGCTGTAAAGGCATGAAAAAAAATAGATTTAAGCTCGTTTGATGTTCATCTGTCACAGCTGTACACAACTAAGTGCATGTTTGTGTGTAGTTAAGCCCTGTCCATTGCTGCAACCCATACTTGCTAATGTAATTGCCCCCATCTTCCTTCCTGTAGAATATCCACGTACTTTTAACGTCACCTGAACCAATGCACACATCATCATCTTCATCATCGCTGCCGTCATCAGCAGCACTGCAGTGATGGCACTCTGTCACACACACACACACCTCTGCAGCGGCTGTAGGAGGTAAGATCCTAAAGGCAGCATGATGTGAGCCTCCATTCCTCATTCAGTGACTCAGCAGTCCTTATTGCTATGGTAACCACTTGGACTGTATTGACTGTGTCCTTTGTGTGATGCAGTAAGTGCAACTTTGCTGTCTGTGTATATGGTGTGTAGTGTGTGTTGATGTAATGTGATGCAATGCAACTCATGTCGAGTGTTTGTATGAAGGAAAGGTTAGCCAGCTGTCTGTTAAAGAGCTCAGCGATTGGCTGCGTGCCCGTCTGAAACCAAACACCTGGAGCACAAAGCCTGTTTTCACCTGCATCTTTACCTCATCAGATACATTCACTGCTGGAGGATTTAGTTACAAATCTGTTGTGATAAACCTTTTTCTGGTCGCTAATGTTGGAAGAATGTGTTTTTTTTAAGCTTCCATCTATCTCCCTTTCTCTAATTTACCACCTGTTTGTGACCTTCGTGGAAGAACATGTCAATAGTCCAACAAAAGGCTGTAAAATAATCAAAAACATATTTTTTTGCTTTGTAATTTTCATTAATTGTTAAAAAAAAATTAGGTGTGTGTGCATGGTTGTGTGTCTGTGTGTGTTGGTCGTGTGATGGACTGGTGACCTGTCCAGGGTGTACCCCACCTCTCGCCTGATGTAAGCTGGGATTGGCTCCAGCCCCCCCACGACCACGTTCAGGGAAAAGCGGTAGAAGATGGCTGGATGGATGGATTTGTTTGTTTTTTTTCAGTGATGGTGCCAGATGCACGTCTGGGAACCTTTTTTGTATCAAAAGTGTCCATGCAGAAACAAAACTGGTATAAAATCCTCACAAATCAATATTTTCTGCTTCCCCTGCTTGATGATTATAACTAAAAATCAATTAAAAAAAAACCCAAATTGAGTATCTCAGAAAATTTGAATATTATAGAAAAGTTCAATATTGATGACACCTGGTGCCACACTAATCAGCTAATTAACTCAAAACACCTGCAAAAGCCTTTAAATGGTCCCCCAGTTAGGACATATTTCTCCCATGCATACAGTAAAAAGTGTATATATGGAGTCTTTTGATGTAACTAGCAAAAATACCCAAATTTCCTTTTTTAGTTATTGCAGTAGTTCGTGCAGCAGCTGAAAAATCAGGTAAAAGGAAAAACGAGGAGGGCAGAAGCTTGTATTGCACTTACCTTTATACAAAATGGAAACGCTGCACTCAACCCTGATATATAGCTGATTCAATCTGAGCTTACACAGTGTGTCTGCAAGGTATTCCTTCATAAATGACATTTTTCTTAAGGGAACACGTGTGTTTTTTTTTTTTTGGGTTAATGCGTGCTGCAGACAGGAATGAGGCCAGAAGATACTAATCTAATAGAATATGATGTTTTTTTGTTTCTGACCCCAGACTGACAGTAAATCATTGTTTTTTTTAGTATATCAAGTATTTTTTTGGCCTTTTCTTACCAACTATCAAAGATTACTAAGAAATAACAGTTTGCAATGACTGGTTAGTGATTGATAAGAATATGCTTTGTACATTGGGTTCAGAAGTTATCTGCAGCATTTAGACTTTGCCTTTTGTTATCTGTGACTCTCGATGGAACGCTTTGAAATAAACTCCCTGTCCTCTTTATCAGCTCCACCTGTTTGACTTCGTGTTAACACAAATATCTAATCATCCAATCACATGACACCAACTCAATGCATTTAATTATGCAGAAAACTGAGCTTCACAGTGAGGAAGAAATGGGATTTTTGTGGCTTTGTTGGTCTGAATGTAACAAACTTTTACAGAGTTTACAGAGAATAGTCTGGAAAAAGAAAAATATCCAGGTGGCATCAGTTGTCTGTACCCAGATGTTTTATTGATGTCAAAGGATGAAGGACAGATGGGTTAGAGATGATGGAAAGGCTACAGGAAGTGAAATAATCACAGATTCTAACTGATGTGTGCAGAATACCTCAACACAACATGCAACCTTGAAGCAGCAGGAGAAATGTACATTGGATTTAGCTAAACTGAGGTTACAGTTTGCACAGATGCACAGTAACACGGAGTAATGGAGATGGAAAGACGTTTCAGCTCTTCTTTCAGGTGGAAGGATTAGAATTAGGGGGTAAATCCATCCTGCCTTTGGATCAATGCCTTTGGTGTGGCACATCCACCACAGCCTACCCGAGTACTGTTGCTAACCATGTTCGTCCCTTTATGAGCACGATGTAGCATCCACTGATGGATACTTCCAGCAGGATAATGCACCATGTCACAAAAGTCACATCTTCTCCAGCTGCTTTCTTAAACATGACAATATGTTAATGAGCTTCACCAGCCTCTAAATGAGCCTGTTTTAGCAGAGTATTGAGTTTTTTAAAAGTCCAGATGCATGTTTGAGTGTCTGTATGGATCATCTGACTCACAATAACAAGCTTCAGTGGAGGTTTGCTGTTTAGTCCCAGTGCAGGCGGCAGTGCTGGTACAAGCTGGTCTGAGGTCGTTTACAGGTTTTTGTGTGATGAGCGAGAGAAACCACAGTAACAAAGCCTGAAGAGTGAAGAAAATGGCTCAGAGTGCTCGAGGCAGAGAGGAGATGCAAGCTGCTTCATCACTCTGCACTTTGATCAGAGTAAGCAACAAAAAATGTTTTATTTCAAACATGTAGAGGAAACAAAAAGAGTTTGAGGCTTTTTTAAAATGCCTGCAGAGTGATTTTCTAAATTCACCTAGTGACTGTAGAGGTCTGATGCTGGTCCTGTGACTGAAAACCAGATACGAGCTGGTCTGATAAAGTGATGAAGTGATTTTACATAATGGAAAAACAAGCTGGTGGTCTACAAAGGTCGTGGATGAAGAGTGGAAAGTTTGTGGTAAAGCAGCAGAGGAGGAGGAGGAGGGACGTCTGAACAAAGAGGACAGGAGGGAGGTGGTCTGGAGGGATTGTATTCATCAGGATGTTCCACTGTCACAATATCATCGCTCTGAAGTAATGTCTGATTGTTTCTCTTCAGATAAACGTAATGAAGTCTAAATGTTAGGTGTTTTCACTGAAGCAAATAAAAAATATCCCACACAGCAGCTGGAAGTCTCACTGGTTTCCACAGCAGCAGAATTTTTCAGATTTCTGTCCTAACAAGATGATTTTTTTTAGCAGCTGTGGTCAGTCTGAAGGTAAATCAGATCATTATGATCTGAACCAGTACATAAATCTGTCATTTAAAGTTATTTATTTAAAACACATTTTGTTTTTATTTCATTCTGATGGAAAAATCATTAAGGCACCTCCGTTTTTTAAGCTTTGTTTCTTATTATAATCCAGTTAGCACATTAGTCTAATTTATCACAACTGTGTTTCATTGTCTTGCAGAATATTTTACTCTTCATGGTAGCATACTCTGTACAGGAGGCGACATGAAATCCTTCATGTTTGCAGATACCAGGTAGCATCGTTGCTAACATGTAGCGAAGCAAAATGACTGGGAGAAACTCTGCTATGAGACTCTACCACGCATTGGCATCTAACCGCTGCACTATAAAGCGGTTATAGCTAATGTTTGTGTGTGCAAACCCCACAAACAAGACTTTATATGAAAGGAGAAACAGTGGATTACAAAGATGTTATGCTACATTAAGGTGGGATAAAACCTCTGCGGGGCAGAATCATAAATCATCTCTTATTTTTGGTGTTCTTTTGAGGAAAATGTTTTTATCAAGCTCTAAAAGCTCCAATGTGTTTTCCTGCCTTTGTTTGGCATGAATTACTAAAGTCCTGCTTGTTTCCATGGAGATGATGGGATTTTAGAGTAAAGTATTAACTCTTCCTATCATACCCTGTTTTGGCTTCTTCTTTCTGCATGCTCATGGTGCTTCTCTGGATTGTCCTGACTGATGATGGCTTTCCTTAGAGATGCAACGTCTCTATTAAAACACCTGGAAAGCTGCACAGGTTCACTTTTTACCCTCCACTGTAGCACACTTCCACATCAGATGATTTGTTGTTCATTAGATGAATTGGGGTTCTGTCCTTTGGTTTTTACTGAAGTAATATAATTTTATTTTAAGAAAGATAACATCTAAACTTCCCTGTTTCATGTGAATTTACTGACACAGTGATATCTTATTCTGAATCTGACTCTTCTCACGTGTTTCAGCTTCTTTTAAAACCAAAGTAACATGTACACAGTAATGTAGATATGAAGATATACTAATTCTGGGTATTTCCTGTAGAAGCACTAAACTTGTTTTTTTACTCGGTACAAGCTCCCGACCAACAGCTTATCCAGCACCTGTCTTCAGCCTGTCTCTTATCTGAGAACTGTCCAGGCAGCTCAATGTTAACCATTGTCTCCTCTTTTGGTCTGTCCCTTTTTCTCTGTCATTACTCACCACAGTGACCACAGTGCACGTAGAAAACAGTTGTGTTGATGTCCAGTTTGTGTGTGTGAGATGGCTGTGAAGGGATGCCTTTAGTCTCCCATGCTGCAGGTCAATGATGTCTCCAGGAATGCAGATGAAAATGTGTATATGTATATAAATCATAGAACTCTTTTTTTAAAGCTGCATGTTGTCAGTATTATAAGTCCATTTCACAAGCACTTAACTGTCTTCAGATGAAGTCAACACGTTTTTAAAACGGTTTCTGTGAAGATTTAACATTGACAGAAGTCATCATTCCAGCTGCTTCATCCACCTCTGTGCATCACAGCTGCGTGCTTAGTACGCTGATATGAGTTATGGTGACGCATCGCATGATGTAGGAAAACTGGCGTTAAACTGTAATGTAATGAGAGGTATTGCTGTTCATCCAACTTTATTCACAGAACCTTTGAACCAACATTTAGTTTGTCTGCAGAGAGAATTTATTGCTTCATCGATTGGTTAGTCTCCAACAACAGGTCCTCGAGTACTGGAATCCTGCAGGTTTTCCATGTATCCCTGCTCCAACACACCTGATTCAAATCAAATGGATGTAAAAGCTTATCAAGATCTGCACAGATCTCATTTCCTTCTCTGCCTTTTAGATAAGAGGCAGTGAAGGTCTGCAGATATGTTGCACAGGAGCATTACTCGAGTTAATATTTGCTGTATTTGCTGGATAAAGTGGATGTGCTGTATCAGAGTTACTGATCGGATCCTCTTCTTTTTAATGTGCCTCTTCATGCCTCATGCCCCCTCTTTGTTCCCTTCCTTTCACTCCATCCATCGCTCAACTTATCCTGCTCGACAAGCGTGCCTTAATGCAAAGCAGGGTTCTACGTCCCAGCAGAGATCCCCTACCTTGTGGATTAGCGCTGCCCTCCGCTCGACACACTGGGTCGGAATGAGGCCGCCAGTAGCCGATGGTGAATGTGATTCTAACAGGGGTGGACGAGTCGTTTGGTTGGTGGAGGACACTTCAGTTGGAAAAGCTTAGTGTCAGGCTGCTCACTGTGCTGGATGGGAATGTGGAACGATTAGGATGTGAAATATTGCACGGAGGTGTCAATCTTTTATTTGGGACTTTTTTTCCTTTTTAAGTCCTTTTGCGCTGAATTTCAGCTCATTTTGTTCTCATGAAAGGATTATTTTTTCCCTCTCAAATTACTTAATGAACTTCAGTTTAATAAGAATAGTTATAATAATGTTAACCCTTTATATGCCAATTTGATAACATAATTTAAACGTTTTTAGAAACTAGTTAATTCTGGTTAAAGACTACTTTTATTTAAGCGTGTCCATCTTGGTTTCAATAAAAAAGACAGCTTATGTAAATGAGTCATCAGTCCAGTAAAGTGAACCTGACAGAGGAGCCGTGGTAACGCTGAGCTCGGCCGTCAGTGCGATCTGAGACCAACTGCAGCTCATACATGATAAATGGATGCTGAGGTCGACTTTGGGAGTGCATCTGCAGATTAATGAGAAGTAACAAGACAACTTTTTATCTCATTTCTGTCTCTGTTTTCTCAAAATAAGATGATTCAGCAGAAACCAGATGTTGCACTTGCAGAACGTAATGATGAAATGTCTGTTTTCCTTTTACTGACTCTGTATTTCACCTCAGTTTGGTGGGTTTATGGGGTAAATGAGCAGTAGTTTAAAGCTGTAAGAATGAGCTCTAACTTTCACACAGACAGATCCAGTTAGAGTAGGTTTTGTTTAAACTGTGTGCCGCCTCTTCGTCTTCCTACCTGCAGTGAGTCATCTCATGGTGTCGCCCAGGGCCCGCGTGTCATTACTGGATAATAGAAAAGGAGCAACGTCCTGGATCTGGTCGTCTTTATTTAGCTGCTCCACTCTTTTTGTCTTTGTCCCTGACCCACATTCACTCTTGTAGAAGCAGTCCAATAATGTGGACTCCTGAGTGTCTCGGATCTTTTTACAGACTCCAGTTCCCTGCAAATTAGTTCACACTTGTCTTTTTTCTTAAGAGTCCATTAAACCAAGAGATTAAAGAAGTTTTAAAAAAAATCCGAACAATAAATAAATAATAACAAATAAATAAATACTGATAAAACAACAATGAATAAATAATACACAATAATAAATATGATAAAAATAAATATAACTATAAATAAATAAATAAATAAATAAATAACCAAAACGGTAAAAGGTGCATGAAATAGACTTAAATATTAAAGTGTCAAGCTTCCTCAGATAGTAAATTCAGTTTGACCACAGACTGCATTAACATCAAATTTCAATTTAACATCACTCACAAAAACCAGTAGGAATTACCCAGCACCAGTAAATGCTCTGATACCCAGTATCTGAGCATTTTAACTAATATCTGTTCTAAATAAAAACATGGAGAATAAAAATGGTGAAATCTAGAGGTTTAAAGGAGCTGATTTACCTTTTGCAATTAGAACCTGTTGCACATGAAGTAATTACAGGCAGTTTAGTCTAAAAGCAACAAAAGTTGATGTTTAGATCTGCCAGTTTGCAGAAAAATGGCTGTCATCTTCCAGTTTTTGTATCCAAATGGTGCATCATTAGTGTCTAGTATCATTAGGGCTGGGTGTTGTATCATCCACAAACACCACTGTAACATAGTGTGTTTGGATGGGTTTCTAAATGACTGCTTGCATTATTTTCAGTAAACGCTGCCACATAAATGAAGAGTGAAGTATTTTGAAATGTGATTATTTGTTAAAAATGTTTGATAAATAGACTGATCATTTCCTTTTTTCTGTTTCCAGCTCTAAAAATGTGAAACCTTCATACGGGATGTGAGGATTCATCACAGATACCTTAAAGGAATATTTACCTGAGCAACATGTGCAGGCCTGGCCCGGACGTGTGCATCGATTTAATGGGATGTGACTGTAGAAATATGAAGAAGAGCATCTGGCCTCTGGTTGCAAACCTGTAGATGATATTTAGTCTAAAACACGGATAAAGTTTCCAGAGATGAGCATGTTTGAGCCCGATGAGAGTTTCCCTGTGCGAGGGAAGAGCGGCTCCAGCATGAAGCTCCCACTTCACCGTGCAGGAGACCGTAATGGTAATGCTTTCCCGATCTCCTCCTCTTCTTCATCGTCCTCCTCCTCCTATCTAGGGGAGTCATCCCCTGAGTCGTTGCGGAGTCTGAGCAGCCTGAGCGGGGGCCGGACTGACAGCTCGCTGGACTACGACGTGCTGGAGGTCACCCTAACGGCCACAGTGATGACCAAACCCGACACAATGACTGACGTGGTCCTTTCTAAATGGCTTCCAGAGGATGAAGCTCAGCTACGCGAAGATGATGATGGTGAAAAAATCCAGATAGCAGCAGAGCTCTCGGAGTCCAATGACACTTCTGTGTCCATTTACCTGGACGCCAACAGCTGCGACTACCACCAGGACACCTGGAATGACAACCTGACGCTGGCCCTGTCCCTGGACACCAGCAGCGGTAACCATGGCAACAGGGATGCTCTCAGCAGCAGGGGGAGGCATGCTTCTTCCACTTCAGACTCTGATGCAACAGAGATCCCTGCTGACGATGACGATGACGATGTGAATGAGGAAACTCTATTTGTGTCTGTCAGCTCTGACATGTGTGTGACGTTCACACAGGTGAGTCCTGCTGCATCTACTGGTGCAACTGAGCTCCACATCGAGGACGCAGAGGCCCCAAAGAGAACCAATGATAAGAGCGCACCAATTGAACCAGAAGGACCAGAGGTTTCCTGTCCTCTAGATCCACCTGCTGCTTCTGAGGAGCTCGGGGAAAACCCTAACGCACCGTTTTCTGAATCGTCTCCCCGTAAACCAGCTCCAGGTGCTGCTATGCTCGCATCCACACACCCTGAGGAACCTGATGGTCATGCAGAAACATCCAAAGTTACCCCGATTAGCTCAGCAGCAAGAACCAAACCATCTGTTGCTAATTCAGCTGTGAAAACATCAAACATGGAAGCTAAAAAAGTTCCCAAAACTGATCTTAAATCAGTAAAGGCTAAAGTGGGATCATGGTCCAGCATGTCACCGTCTAAAACTCCCAACCAGGTACCGTAGTCACATCCAGACTGCTGCTGTATAACTATCTAACATTTAGACCTAAGGGGATCAAACTATGGGGCTACATTTTTAAGTTGGGATTACAGCTAATATGTTTTGTTATCTTTGCATTGACCAAATTTATGTTCTTCAGCAGAACAGACCGACTGTAGCCGTAGGAAGGAGAGCGGCTCCTAGGGAGGTTGACAGAAATCAGCGGCCTCCTGCGGGTCAGGTGAAAGTGGCTGTTCTGAAACCCACCAGAGGACAGAGCAGCAACCACAAAACCAACCACAAGATGGCAGCAAACACCAACCCCGGTCCGTCGGTGGCCATCAGTCGAACTCACTCTGCTTCAGCCACCTCTCTGAGCTCTGAGAAGCTGGGAGAAAGACCCCCAGATGCTCCCAGGAAGGCTATCCAGGACACAACCAGAGTCATAGAGGCATCGCAGCCACGTGGAGAACTAGGTGGAGCATCAGTAGAGGAGCAGAAGGGAAAATCCCAGAGTCCTGGCAAGGTGAGTCTGTCTCAGTTCAGTAACAGCTGAGAGATTTAAGATGATTACCTTCACATCCCCGTGTTTAAATATGACAAACTGGAAACGTTCAAATCTGATTGTTCATATTAAATGCCCAAATGAGGTTATTCACACAAATGGACAACCAGAAATGGCAAGACCAACTTTAATAGCAGACTCAGACAGGTCACCTGACGGTCCAGGAGATTTGGGATCTTCACATCTCATTCGGATGTGTCTCTCCATCAGTTGGGTCTCACACCAGATGTGAGACCCAACTGATGGAGAGACACACGCATAACATACATGAATGTGTCGAAAGATGTAGCGACCCATCCTGGTTACACTCCTGATGCATGTGTCGTGGCAGTAATCGGGTTTATTCTATTTTTTATTCTCAAAACTAACAAGATATAGCCCTCAGTTAGACTATCACATCAGATTTAATCAGAGAGAACAGACAACAGAAAACCTGGATGAACAGATGTTTGCCTATAAGTTCAAGCTAAAGGATCAAAACCAGCCTTTCGCAGCATATCTTTTAGGTCTCTGCTAAACGAGCACTGACTTGGAGCTCAGGGAAGGAGAGCTAAGCCTCCAGACCTTGTTTGGCCCAATATGTCCCATGTGCTGTACTTTCAGTCTGTTAATGTCGTGAGTCAAGCCGCACTGTTTCCTGGTTGGGTTTGGGAATAGATAAGTCCACCGCTGATGTGGAAAGATCTGATTCAGCATGTTTATCTGAAATCTGAGAGTTTGATTTGTACCAAAATGTCCAAATGAAAAAGAAGTGGAATTACTCACTTGTCATCAACCAAAGGCCTCCTGCAGATTGTCTGGAGATGGTCCCAAATGTTTACTGGAGAGGTGTGGAGAGGCTGACTCGTTCCATCTTTTAAATGAGAAAATAACAGCAGGGAAGCAAAGTTTGATCCGAGAGAGCAGCCGACCTGCAGCTTTTATACGTTTCTGCTCCAAAGCACCTGATTCTGGTGAAATGGCTCTACTTGTAAAATCAGCTCAGGTACTCAATCAGGTGTGTTTAAACAGTGAAACATCTAAAACCTGCTGGACTGCAGCTCTCCAGAGTTATCCCTGTTCTGCTCAAACAACACAAGGTCCTGAATGTTCTATATGTCACGGTGCTGCTACACTGATATCCCATGAAAAGACGACTCTTATCGGTCTGATTGGTGTTCTGCAGAGCTTTCGTCTGGGCTGTACTCTTTCACTTGGCCCCAGGCTGCAGCAAACCTTTGCGTCTCATTCTGTATTCTGGCTTGAATAGCTTTTGTGGTCAAGCAGAAGAAACTGCAGCAGATTGCTTTGCGGTGCACGTTTCCAGATTAGAAATCTGGGTTACCATGTACGAGGTTACCATGAGCTTTTGCTGCCTGATGTCCAAACTGAGGTTGCTTTACAGCGGCAGGTTCAGGTGTGGAGTCTGTTATGTAATCTGCAAGTGCTTCAGGGAACGTGCTCTGTCTCAGGTATGTGTTTTTAAAGATCGACCCAGCTACTGACGAGTTTAAAACCTGCCCTGGCGTATGCACCAGGAGGGAAAACTGTGCTGTTAGCACATTAGATGCACATCAGATGCTTTTTAAAACCTTAAAGGGGAAGTGAGCTGCAAGTGTTTCAGTCAAAATGGGTGCGGATGAGTCGTACGTTTGGCTGATTTGACTATTAAACTTTGATTCCTGCACAGCTGGATGTCCAGTTAGAGTTCAGTGCATGTGACAAGCTGTCTAACATGCAGAGAAATTCCTGCACGTGTGCATTAAAGTCCATCATTCAGTGTTTCCTCAAACTGTGACTCAGCTGAGCTGCCAGCGAGCATGTTAACACATGACTTAGTGTGTATTGGCATGCTACAGTAATCTCTTGGCTCGGTGTCTAAGCTGCTCTCTGAACAGCTTCATCTTTTCTGCATTCATGTCAGATTCTCTGCAGGTTTTAGGAGGAAATTTTAGCAGAGAATGTGTAAACTGGTGTCCGCTTTACTTATCAGAGTCCCTGATGCTGAGCTGTGACAGCCTGAGACGGATGCCAGAGCTTCGTCCTCAAACTCGCTCCATGTGTGCTTGTGTTTATAGAGTCAGAGGGGAGGGACGTGGACGGGTGGGGGTGGGGATGAGACGTAGAGAGGGAAAAAGTTTGGCCTGATCGGCGCTGCAGCTCTCAGGGGGAATGTACAACACAATACCAGCTTCTTGCGGTTGCAGCACACTCCCAGTTTTTCCTCCTCCCCCTCTGGTTTAACTCATGCCGTGGCACTCCTCTCCTCCTTCAGTGTTCCTCTCCCTTCCCTCGTCCACATTTCTGACTCTGAGCAGGGAATGGCTAACACCATGGTCTCAGTACGAAGCTCCGAGCTCAGGCCCCTCGGCTGGGACCCCGTCTCTAAACATCGGTTCTTCCTGCAGAAAGTCTCCTCCAAGCTGGGACCCAGCTCCAGGCAGCAGCAGGTGAGCAGAACCAGGCTGGAAAAGGCACCTTCGGGACCGGTATCTGGAACCGGACCTCCAGGACAGGAGACGCCGGGAGAAAATGCACAGACAGCTGGGAGTGGGTCTCCAACACGAGGGAGACAGAACCAGGTCCAGAACCAAGGTGAGTAAACACAGAACAAGCTGCACGTGTGTGTGTTTCAGTCTCATGTCGGTGTGTGTGTGATGGTAGAGAATGTGTCCCGTCTCTGCAGAAGACTGAGGAAATGGATCTAAAGTTGCACAACTTATTCAGATCTCTGTTTTTTTTGTGTCTGTTTCTCTGTTTATATCTGTGTGTGTGTGTGTGTGTGTGTGTGTGTGTGTGTGTGCAGACTAATTTTAACCTGCACTATCCTGTTGGCCTTCAGAGGAACTTAAAGTGCTCATGAGTAACATTTCTTCCTCAGTGCTGTCATGGCTTTTCTTTTTTGTCTTTCCTCTTGTTTTTTACACTGTTTCTTGTGTGTGCGTGTGTGTGTGTGTTAGTAAATATAGTGTATGCTGCTTGTGGTAAGACGCCGTTCAGACTGTCAACCTAACTGTCTGGTGGCTTGTAATTCCACACGTGTGTAATTTGACTCGTGTTTTCCGTAATCACTGTGCTGCACTGGGTCCATTTCATTGCAAAAAAATGCTCATGTGCACGTTGTGTGTTTTATGTGTGGGTGAAACACATTCATGTGTGTGTAAAAGCAGATCTTTGTCCATGTAAAGGCCACATTTTGCTGGACAAAAGCTGCTCTGTCCTCCTTGCTGCTGCAGGGGGACAAACGGATGTTTCTACACCTCAGACTGAGATCTCCATCAATGAATTCCTTTTGAAAATGTTGCAACACTGACGTTTTTACTGACGTGATAACTCTGAGTTAATCCAGCTGCAGGTTTGCGGACGTGTTTACCTGCTCAGGGTTTTCTTCCGATACAATCAGCTTGGATGATATCAGCAGCAGGCCACATTTGATCATGTGGGTCATTCAGGCAGCTTGTTCTGAGCTTTTCCTGCCTGTATGAAAATAAAACGGAGGTCATTGTTTCTGGTAAAGTTCAGGATGTGCACCTGGTGGTCTTCAGTGGTACTGCACTGATGCTTCAGTTAAGCACCTTCCTCAAGAGGTGTATTTTTTTCTGCCTTTTCTCTGAAACTAAAATAAATTAAAGTAATTATCTACAGAAAGCTGAACGCATTACTTTCAGTGAAAACCACAACATAGCTGTCCAGTTCATCTAGGAATGAATAAAATAGTCCTATGATGGAGTAAATTCATATCTGATGAAGAACTGTGATACGTTGGAAGATAAAAAGTGAATCTGGGCAGTTTAAGGTTTTACACGGGTACATTTTATAGAAAAGCTATGATGATGGCTGTTGTTGATGGACAATTCATGGTCCGTGTCAGAAGAATTCATGGAAATTGATCTTAGAAAAACCTGAAAAAAGAGGAGCCCAAGATTTTGTATGATAGGAAACCTGAATATGTAACCATAAAACCCATTTCATGTCCCTGGAAACCAGCAGGATCATCATGATTTATTTCAAACAAAGGCAGAGTAAGTGAGGGGACGTGATTACAGAGGAATGAGGTCAATGAAGCTGAAGTAATCATGAATGTGTGTGTGTGTGTGTGTGTGTGTTGCCAATAGAGCACAAGGCAGATGTTCAGCAAACCAGGTTCTAACTCTTTTTAGGATGCTAGCTAACACAGCCCTGCTAAAATTTTCATGTACTGGTACAAGCATGCTAGCTCTGCAGTGTAATTGTAAGGTAACATGGTAAGGACAGACTTCTATATTCTAATTCTTACTAATCAGAAATATAAGACACCATTCACAGTTTATAGGAACTAGTAATGTAGTACAAGTCCTCAGACATCCTCTATTAGACCTGCTGTTATTAGTAGTTTCACTTTATCAGTAGTAAAAACATCTACTGCTCTCTAGAATATAATATAATAATAATCATAATAATAATATTGATAAATGATAAATAATAATAATACATAATGCTCATAAAAAGTAATTTTAATAATCAATGGGAAAAATAAAGGGACTATATGATGAGTGGTGATGCATATAAAAATGTGAAAATTCATTCTGCATTCCTACAATGCACAGAAGTGATTAAATTTACCTGTTTAACAGGAACCGTGATTTCATGGAGTAACATGTCTCCTAAAATGCAAAAAATTCTTACTTCACAAAGTCTTTTGATTTGCTGTAACTAACTCGAAGGTCGTAGCAAAGTCTTTTGAAAACATTGACGTAATGCAGTGCCATAAGATAACACATTTTATCCCACAGCGAAGAGACGGACATGTTTGTGATCAGCAGACTCTGTTTTTATTACATTCTCGTATAAATACCTGGGGTCTGAACTGTGTTGTTTGGATGCCAAAGTCTTTTAGCTGACTCCTTCCTTGTCATTTAGCTATTCTACAAGTTAGCATTGCTGCTTCTTAGTATCTGCAAACATCTTCAGGAGCATGAAGCATGAAGGTTTCATGCTGCCTCCTGCACAGATGGGTCTGGTCAAGAAGGTTAAAATAGCACCATGTCATTTTTTTTAGACTTTATAACTGTTTCTGACTACTTTTTATGGTAAAGTGATCTTTATTATGCATTCCTGTTGGCTTGCAGCATCCCGGGAACTGCTCTATGGCAATACATCACATTGAAGCAACTAGATATAAACATGCTGGTTAATTTAAATGCACATCGTAGCTGAAGAAACCCAAAGAGAGGAAGCTAAGAGCTGAGAGAAGCTGCCAAAATTCAGTAGTAGAGCTTTAAATATCAGAGTGAAGCAGGTAAAACATGAAGCAAATCCCCACCGTGTTGATGATGAGCCTGTAGGAAGAAACAGTTTGTTGCTTTGTTCAATGAAGCTGAGGTCATCATGAGCGTGTGTGTGTGTGTGTGTGTGTGTGTGTGTTGCCAATAGAGCACGAGGTGGATGTCCAGCGAACCAGCTCTTACCTAACTCTGATTTCTGAGGTAACATGATCCAGCTGCTTTTCCTCAATCTTCCTCAGAACTGAAACCAAACGAAGCCAGATGTTTCCTGCTGGCTTTAATCACGCTTCTCCCTGTGTGTGTGTGTGTGTGTGTGTGTGTGTGTGTGTGTGTGTGTGTGTGTGTGTGTGTGTGAGAGAGAGAGGTAACTGCAGTGAACACACTCCAACCCTTTTCATTACAAGCTTTGTTTTCTTTTCGTCTTTGTCTTCATCTTTTCCTGCGAGAGCTCGTTGAGAGAAAGTTTTATGAGGACGCTACGGTGGCTCTCAGGTCCAAAACTTTGATCCAGAATAGAAATGTAATGATTTCTGTTAATACTGTTGTCTAACAGGATAATCCAGCTATTTTCATCATCCACTTTATCATGTCTGTCTTCTAGTATCTGGTTGGACCACTTATTTCCTCTTGAACTACTTTAATGCTTTGAGCCATTACGTTTCCACCAGTTGGTCTGGTTTAGTATGGGTTGGTTTACATTGTTTTTGCATCAACACAAGTAAGAACTGGGTAGAGTACCAGAATATCCAGCTCGAACGGTCCCACTTCTGACTGCAATCCACCAAAGAGGTGCACATCCAAAGAGTTTGTGGATTAATTATTGCACTTTTTTTGTTTTTACTTTGAAAATAAAAGCAAAAGTTTGGCAGCAGAGGAGAAAGTCGTGTTTAACCTGCTGACTGGCTTGTGGTGGAAACTCTGACATGACTTCTGCTTACAGACACGAGTATTTCCCTTCAACCAGTGCTCTGTTTACAGCATCTTTCTCTTGCAGTGCTTTCCTTTCTGAATTTTACTTGAATAACAGAAGTTAGTGGATATTCTCACATGTTTATTTAGGTTTTCTGAAACATAATGCATTTAGTTCTTATTTTTAACACGATTATCCAGGTATTTATTTAGTAAAACATCTTTGTTGCCGGTTGTTTTATTTCTAAGTTGGGATTTACAGCACAAAGCTGTTGCTGTTTGGTAGTTTGTTCCCATAAATGCAGCTCTGCATCTTCACATCTTATCTCAGAGGACTAATGTGAGGAACGAAGGAAACGGCTGAACTGATGGATAAATCAGAAAAAGTATGGGTCAGAGGGAGGAAGAGAGCTGGCGCGTAGACATGATGGAGCTCGTTCTCTGAACATACTGAAAAGCAATCATGTTTCTAGAGGAACATGATCACAAATGGCTTCCAGGGTGAAGGAGGAAGTGGAAACGCTGCTGAAGTGAAGCAGAAATGTGTCTCAGATGATGAGAACTTTGGTGTTTCAGCGCCTAAGGAGCAGAATATGGGGAAAAGATATGAGAAAATCTTGTTAAGAACCATTTCAACCATTTAATGTCTCCAGGACAGAAACCTGAACCTGGATTAGACCAGGAGGCGACCATGCGTATCCACAATGCTTGTTTCTGAACGATCACCTGCATCCTGTTCATGTTCCTCAGATGATGATCTGGATTGTTTCCAGCTGTGGAAACAGCTGCAAAGTTCTGCTCTTTTAAACCTTCATACAAACACAGTCTGGCTCCCTGAGCATATCATGTTCTGGCTTGGTGTGAGGAAGAGGAGGAGGGTGGTGTTATGGCTCTCGGGGAGTCCTGCTTTGGTCTTTTTGGAAAGAATGTGTGATTCAGTCCACAGCATGATGAGTGACGCGCCGTTTCTGGCTGTTCTTCTGTTACAGGAACCAAATTCTGGTTTTATTTTTCTCGTCTTTAAACGGAAAACCTGCCCGCAGTCGCTTCATAACCTAACTGTTATAATCATAGTGTGATGGTTGTCAAGTTTTAGCTGTTGAGGTCAACTTTTGTGTAAATGTGTGGCTGTGTTGCAGCATGAACAGAGGCCTGTTAAAGCAGAACAACCAGATGCTTCAGATGTTTGACATTTTTGTTGCCGTTACTGTGAACAGATGTCTTCCTGTTGCAGCTGAAGGTAAAGAAACGTGTATAAAGATGATGCAAAGAAGGTTTTGGTAAGAAAAGGGTTCACGGAAACAACGGTTTCTCATTCTCGCTCAAACTTTTTGGGTATTTTCTTTAAACCAGAGTTAACAGGGCAAACCTGGGAAAGTTCTAGATGGTCGTGTATTCAGGGATGTTAATGGACTGCTCTTTGTGTCCCAGGTATCCCCAAACTTCGGACCAATGCAGAACGAACTCTCACGCTCTCAAAAGCGAGCTCTGCAGCAGGGTTACCGGGACGACCTGCTGCTCCCGCTGCCTCCAAGCTTCCTGTGAAAGGTTTTAACACGAGTCTGAGCTCCTCATCGCTGGGGAGCACTGACAACAATGGAGGCTCAAACAGAGGTGAGATTCTCACATGCGCTGATGTGTGTGTCAGTGGTGTAGTTTCCTCCCTGTGTGTGTGTTTCTGCTCCAGCATGAGTGTTTTTTTTTCATTTATTTATTCATTTTCTGTACCACAAAATGCAATTCAGGGTTGGAGAGCGGGGTTGTTTCCCTGCAAGTAGAGGGAGGTACACCCTGGACCAGTCGCCTTTCCATCACAGCACCTGTTTATTTTTTTTAAAGACTTTGTGTTGTTTACTCTTCTCCGACCAACTGCAACCAAGCACTTTTATCATCTCCCAAGCCTCAGCTTTCAGGGACAAATATGTTGGCATTGAAATAAACACACAACAGAAACTATTTACATTTTTACACTTTTCTTATCGTAAGTTTTTGCATCACAAACTTCCTCTTGGCTTCATTTAAGGCATGAAGGACCATTATTTATTTTTCTCACTCATTGTTTCGCTCACTCGTTGATCTTTAGCCGCTCCTGATTGGACATTACCTTCCAAATAAGCAATCTGATTAGCCCAAAGCTTGACAGGAAATGGCTTTATCAGGAAATAAAATGCACATTAAATGTTAAATGAATTGCATCATTGAGCGTTTGTTCAGAGTGTTTAATAAAACTTTAGGCCATATTTTGAATGAAGTTGGCAGCAGGAACATTTCTGGTTTCTTTTGCAAACCGTATTAAACAGCAGTCGTTTACAGCGACCGGCCATGACTGACGGCTCAAAGAAAAGCTGGATTGTCTCATTACTGTGTCACTTGTTAGATGGCAGGTGGGAAATATTCCACAACACTGCAGCATATCAAATCAAATCCAACTTTATTCATAAAGCGCTTTTCATACCTTTGGCAACACAAAGTGCTTTACATGATAAAATAAATTAAAAGAAAATAAAACAAAGACAGGGGAGACGGAAGGAAAATCCAGATAGAGGAAATCAGACTTTTCCCAGATGCTCGGCTCTTTTTTTACTTCCTCTGTTTGTGTGAAAAATGAGATTTTTTCCACCAGGCATGTCCGCTTGTTATCAGTGTGTGACTTCAGTCACTCACAGTTATACATGACAGTGTGAGGTATCTGGGTTGTTATGGCAACCAGATTACATTTGAGACAACTGGTTTCCATGGAGACATTTGTCTGAAAGCAGTGTAGGTGTTAAACTTCCCTGATTTGTGTTGATGAGTCACACCTGATCCAAGTTCAGAGCTGCAGGAGGAAGTGAGAGGTCCTTCCTCCTCCTCATCACCTTCAGCAGCTACATGCAGAGGAATTTCATCATGGATGCAGCTTTCTGATGGTTGGATCCGCTTACACACACCATTAAGTCTCTGTCCCCAAACCACAAACATGTGATGTTTTTTCCTGCTGCTTCCTGTTTAACTACCAGCTGAGGTTAAACCTTCATCAGACACCTTAAATCACAGGTTTAATAACATTTTTCACATCCAGCTTGTAGACTATTTGCTTTAATAATGTGATTTTATTGAGTTTTTTGTTCTTAATTTTTAAGGTTTTTTATGCACACAGCTGTAATCCTTATGTTTTATTTAAGCACTTTGTGTGTACATGAATGTGATAGATCTTTGTATGGATGCAGTCGTACCTGCAGAAAGGAAAGAAACATTTTTCTGAATCAGTCTCTAGTCCTGAAATGCACACCTAAATTATACGAAAGGGAAATACTTTAATGTCTGATTTAATCAGTAAACATAACTGAAGTTTTACACAATTTCTAAAAGATGCTTCACTGAAAATCCTTTGTTTTTTAAACTAATAAGAGAATATAGTTTGTTCATTAGGGTTGAGTGTTTCCATACTTTATGCATCGCTCTTGTTACATGTCTACACCACATCTGTGATGTTTATCTTCCTCGTAATCCGTCCTGCAGCCTCTCCATCAGCTCCAGCAGGGAACAGGCCAGATGAGCGGCCCAGCAGAGGCACTCTTTCTGCCGGCAGCCAGACTGCAGCGAAGCCTCCCAACTCAGGGACAGCGGCTCCCAGCTCCAGTGCTCTCAGCGATGTTGCTCCCAGTGCCGCAGCTCCTACCGCTGTGCCAAAGCCAGCCGCCATGAGGAGCCGAGCGCTGTCTCTGCAGGCCAGGACGTCTGCTACAGGTCAGCAGCTGCAGCATGTTAAACCCGAAGGAGGGATTGTAGGTGATGCATTCAAGGCCATTTTTCCTTCCACTTAGTTTGATTAGCTGCACATTACTCGCTTTAGCTGATTTAAAGATGGTTATACATTACAGGACTAAATATGATGCAGAGGCAATAAAAGGATTGTAGAACCCTAAGACATTGCTTAATTAATTGGGTTTAACCAGAGTTAGAGACATGCACACTAGTTATCAGCAAGTGGCTTGTTGGTAGTTTTAACTGTTTTTATCATTGTAGATTAATTAAAAGTAAAATTAATGTTCCTCTGTGAAGATGCAGTGCTGTGATGGTGTCTTTCCTGAAGTGTGTGTTGCAGATGACCTGTGTGTGTGTTGTAATCTTTGCATCAGTTCAGTTTTGTGTGTGTTAGTGCACGTGAGTTTGTGAATTTCTGCTTTTTATTAAACTAAAATTTCAATGTAAAAAAAAAAGTCCATGCTAAAGATAAAATGTCTTGAATGGCTGCAGGTTGGCTTCATTTCTTTTGGGCTGAGATTTTAACGCTCCGTTTCATCACCCAGAACTTTGCAGGATCAGTAAACTTGTTAAACCAACCTTTACTGATGCAGCACCTAACAGCTGCGGCTACCTGATCTGGTCGAGTGAGAAAATCCTTTTGCAGCGATTGACCTTTTCTGTCCCGTCTACAGCCCTGAAGACCCCGAGCGTTACAAGCAGCAACACCACAAAGATGCCCGCCGGTCAAACAGCAGCAAAGGTTTCTGCTGTCGCCGGGCAGACGCTGACGAAGCAGACGACACCACTGCAGCGAAGCGGCTCGGCTAGACTCAGCAGAATGAGCAGCGCAGGTCAGCTGTTTACCTGTCTGGTGTCGTTACCTGTCTGGTATTCGTGTTGTTACCTGTTAATTGTTTGTAGGCTCATGTTTATGTGAAATGCAGAAGGTGTTTTGGCATCATTAACCACATTAATAATAAGATTGTTGGTGATGGATACAGTGGCACTGATCCAACAACATCACAGCTACTGTGTGTGTGTGTGTGTGTGTGTGTGTGTGTGTGTGTGTGTGTGAGAGATGTTTGTGTGCTTGACTCATGCTGGTTTTTTAAGGGACTTTTTTTTTAAGTTGAAATATTTCAGTTCCTTAATAGTTTAAATATTTTTACTCTGTGTGCTCATATTTTGTTCTTCAGTCATACGTATGGAAATGATTCATAAAGAGCCTGAAATCCGCGCCTACATTGTTTTTATCATTACGTTTGTACCAGTTTGTTGCACATTTCTTGTCTTAAATCACACGGTGGCTGTCCTGCTGCAGCATTTTTTGTTGTTTAAATGCAGGCGTGTGTGGCAGGTATCTGTAAGGGATGATGGTAAAATGGCAAAGTACTGAAAGAGGATGGGCTGGTTCTGGTCTCATTACCTCCGCCAAGGAAGTTATGTTTATGCCAGCGTCTCTGTCTGTCTGTTTGCAACACAACTCAAAAGGTTTTGGTTTTGGTGGATTTTGATGAAACTTTTAGGAAATGTCCAATCTAGGACAGGGAATATGTGATTAAAATTAGGAGGTGATCCGGATCACCATCTGGATCCAGGCGTATTTTATAGGATTCTTCGAGATAGGGCTGTTTTCAGCTTGTGTGTATAACTCCATAAAAATGCTCTGATTGCTAAAGGTTTGTTTTTATGGTGAAAGAATTAATTAAAATGCACAAATCAAAGGTAGGACTAATGTTTTGGGCTGTAAGTCACAATAAGTTAGGGAGACTGTGTGGCCAGTGCTTTTCTAGTTTCCTGGGATCAGGGATGGACTTTCCCTGCTGAACACACATTAAAAACGTTAACAAAACACTACAGATCATACGTTTACGTTTCCATTGAGTAGATATTGTACATAGACACAATTAAATATAAAGTCAAGAAATAAAATATTTTCTGATGACTTTGGATTGTATATGCAACAACATCTTGAAGTGCGCTGTGGTTGCCATAGTTACAGCTGGTCATCATGCAATGTCTGACAGCATGAAAGTAGTGAGCTTCGTGTCCGAATCACTAACAGAATGAGGATGCTATGTAGTGCAGGCCTATGTAGTGAATGAGGGGTTAGGGCATAGGGTGCACATTCAATTCAATTCATTTCAACTTTATTTGTATAGCGCCACTTCATGACAGTGTCATCTCAGGGCGCTTCACATCCTATTTGAGCCAATTGAGCCTAAGGGAAACCGTAAGATTCAGACACAGATTAAGTCTGACGTGGATCAGGTGTGTTGCAGCAGGGAAAGCCCTAACACTTGCAGGACCGCGGTCCTCGAGGACCGGAGCTGCCCATCCCTGATCCAGATTATCCAACATGTGTTGATCAGTAGCAGAGTGATTGGGTTCCAGTTGTCTCCAGAACTTCTTGTCTGAAGGGTTTTTGCCAGAATGACAAGGTGACCTTGTTTTTCAGAGAACCCTGAAATGCAAACTTTAGAGATGGCTGCATCTAGTACTGCTTATAAGCAACTGTATTTAAAATATTTCTTTGATATATTTTGTGTTCACTATATTTCTGGTGTAAACATCAGCGAGATATTAATAATTATGTTACGGTGGGATTGGTTCTGCCTCCGCTATGCGGTTTTTCTACCATTAGGACAAGAATATCCCATTGCTCTCACATTTTTACCATGAGTTTGTGATGTTATAGTGTTTATGGCAGAGTTGTAGATGCTCATAGCTATTCTAGAGGCATATATTTTATCCCAATTAGTGCAACTGGAATGCAAACTGTCATTTTGCAGTGTAAATATACTAATCATATTCACACTAATGCTGTGTGACCTGCTTTAAACTGACCCCGGTCCATGTGAATGCGACAGTGTGTGAATATGCAGTGTAACTGAACTGATCAGTAAAACCAGATGAACCCCGGTGTGCAGCGTTAGCTTGCAGTGTGAAAGCAAACACAGTATCAGTGAAGCAAAGAGAGGAAATGATGTGGGACAATGTGGTGGACATGTGGCTGCCTCCTCTGCTGCTCATACTGGACGGATTCTGGTAAAAACTACTGGGTTTAGTTTGTGTATTAATGGTGAAGTCATAGAACATAATTCCAGTCCCGAGCTTCACATGCAAAGCTTCTAATTTAGTTGCTCTCGTTTTAGATGAAACTTTATTAGTGATTAATTCGGAGCCAGACACACATTTGGGCTTCCTGCCTGCATAGCTCATACCCTACAGGCTGAAGCAAACAGAATTATCATCCCTCCTCTCCTCTGTAATTATTCCTCTGCTCATGTGACACTCCGGTTCGCACAGTGGAAACTGCATTGCAGCAGCACTTGAAGTTGCTTTGAATCTTGAAGCATTTCCTTTCCTGAAACGAATAAAGCCTTTTTTTTAAAACTGGTTTGACTGCACGTGATAAGCGAGTTAGACTTCAGCTTCATTTCAAAGCTGCT
Organism: Pseudomugil gertrudae; assembly: GCA_037177535.1. Lineage (NCBI taxonomy): Eukaryota > Metazoa > Chordata > Actinopteri > Atheriniformes > Pseudomugilidae > Pseudomugil > Pseudomugil gertrudae. The sequence goes on along the minus strand of JBAMHV010000004.1, from coordinate 27,585,446 downwards.
GCAGCTGATGGTGTCTTCATGCTGGAGGATGAGAAATGCCGTTTGTTCCTCCTCTGAGCGGCTGCTTCCCTGCACGCGGGCCCTCTGAAGCCAGGGCCTGTGGTTGGAGCCTCCTCCTCCATGCGGTGGCTCTCGTCTGGGCCAGGGCGCCTGCATGCCTCCTCTCTGTGGCTGGTCCTGGAAGTCTCTCCAGGACTTGCGGGAAGACGTGCTGTCACCATCGCCAGCTTAAATGCTCACACACAGATAGGCCGGCAGCACACATGTTTGATTCCCACACCAGCAGCCCTCAGGCGACAGTGGTTTGCTGGGTGGGCTTTTAAACCACTTTGAGGTTTTAGTCTCTATTGAAGGTGGACTTTATGGATTCTGACTGGTTTTATTGTCCACGTCCTGTCCTCTGCTGTCTGGGGAGTAATTATATTTAGCAGCTATTTGAAGTCTGACTTCATATTTATACCACTTAAATGAGTCATTCTTCTCTGTGTAGAAATCTTCTCAAACCTGTGCTGAATTTAATCTGTCTGCTTTTCACACTTTGAGTCCGGCTGATCTCTGAAGCGGAGCTTCCTCCTGCTGCCATGTGGGGATGCCAGTGCACAGCACAACACTTCCTCTCATGTTTATCTGGAGCAAAACTGCTGTCTTCTGCTGAAACTGGAAAATAATACTTCATATTTATTTAATTTGAGTTGGGACAATGCACATTGATCAACATCTCAGCACAGGCCTGTGTAAATAAGCCAGTTAGCATAATTACTCATTTTTAGCATAATTTAGCATAGAGTTAGCATAATTGCATATCTGCAGATATGTTGAAAATTAAAAAACAATGAGGTATATCTTGTTTTAAGGGTAATATTTACTCAGATAACTTGAAATGCAGAGAATATCTTTTAATCTTAAGAGCCCTGAGTACTCATCCGCAGGTTCCCAGAAACTGTAGTGGGATAAAATTGGGATGGATATTTTAACCTTTAGGTGATTACACTGGTTATCCAGTAGGTTTAGTGTCCAACCACAAAATATAATATTTAATTAGAGACTTTATAGTAAATCCATCATGAATAATTCATAATAACACCATTAATAATCACATTTTCATTATGAGAAATATTACTGCAACTAATATGCTGCTAAGGAATCTCTATTTTGACCTGGAACTGATGATGAAGCCACTTTCTGTCAAACCTTCCTTCAATCAGATGTCCAAGCAGTAGTATCTAAAGATCAACATGTGCGTATAAATCTGTCTGAAATGAACAGAAATTATGGTCCTGCATGGCTGGAATAAAGCCAAGAAGATGCTTTTGATGCAGAGTGGGTAAGCTTATTGCTTCTGACTATATTTCGGACTGTCTTATAAAAGGAAGTTTTTCCTTTTTATAAGGACATACGTTGCATACTGTATGTATTTTCTTTGTTTAAAAAAAGATGTTTGAATTAAGAATTACCAAGAGTGGAATCAAAAACATGCCGAGTTGGACTTGGTTTTGTGAGGATAGTACGGACCATAAATAACTGTAAATGAGGGAAAAGTGTACATATCTAGTTTCTGTTGTGAATTTATTTTACTATAATTTTCTCCTGAAAGCCAAGAAGTAAGAGAATGATGTGCAGATGAGAAAAGGCTTGGTCGCTGTTGATGTGTGTAATAAGTTCTGTTTGTTGTGGTCGGTCTTTATCCAGGAAATAGAATGTGACTGGGAATAAAAGGTCTTGGCTTTTATATGCAATTTTATATAAAAGACTAAAAAGTGGCCAAAAACAGCAGATTTTTAAGAGTTAGAGCTTTTTTTAAAGGTGTGTTCATGTAACATGTGCCTCTGACAAACCTCTTGACATCCATACTGGTACATTTAGGTTTTATTTACGAAGGTTTTAGCAAAACATTTTTCTTTCAACAAACTTTGAGATGAATAAATGGGTTTTAAAACAAAGCTGTCTTTTCAATGCGACACTTGCTTCAGTCAGATGAGGAGCCGCAGCTGTGTGTGTGTGTGTGTGTGTGTGTGTTAACATGATTTATGTGCAGCTCCTTCTCTGGTTTAAATGGAGGGAAAGCGGGAGCTCTGTCAGGAAGGAGGGAGGGAGGCGAGTAAACAGCAGAGGGAGATTATTCAGATCCCGCCTCCTCCCTTCCCCCTCCTCCTCTGCAGCATCCCTCCTGTATGTGTGTTTGCAGAGCTCTCTGGGACACATAGTAGTGTCTTTTTTTTTTTTCATGCAGCAGACGGATCGTCACGGCGATGAGGATTTCTCTCCTCCCTCCCTCCTCACACACTAACACACTAACACCAGCAGACCCTCGTCTTTTCTCTTCTCCATTTCGTTCTCGTCCTGTGCCGTTGGATGCTTCCTCACCTGGACGACGGTGAAGCACGCGGCTATTTTTGGCGCCATATTCTCCTTTTATTGTTGGCACCGTGGCAACAAGCCGCTCTTTGGTTTGGATGTTTTCCAGCTGCAGATTTGATTAGAAAAAGGATTAACGGGATTTTCTTTCTGTCCTTTCAGCCCTTTGCGGACACTGTAGAGATTTTGTTTCCATATGAAAAATCCTGCTTCTGTGTTGACGTCCACGTGGCTCCAACACATTTAGGGGAAAAAAAGCTAAATTTTCTTGAGTAATTTTAATACTTTTTTTTGTAGAATTGTAAAAGAAGAGATTAAGATTTTTCCTCAGGAGTTGTAGCTTTAATAAGGACAGTAAAAAGAAGAAACTTAGACCACAGGAACTAAAACTGGGTCAGAATTCTTCCTGCTCAGGACCCTCTGTGACCTTTTTTAAGAAGCTGAAAACACAGGAGACGAGATCTAACAAAGTCACAGAGACGATGTTATGGTCTCCCAGACTGCCGCTGTCCAACTTCCACGTGAAGCTGACGGCCAAAGGACTTTTCCGAAACCTTCAGCTGCTGTCGGGATGCAGGAAAAACACAGTGGTCTTCCACGCAGGTCTGGATCTTTCTGTCATGTCACCATCATCCTCTCAGCACCTTCATCGTTCTACCCATCACATCCTCAGTAGCGTTGTAACTGGTGACCACCAGTTTTGTGTCTGTCCCAGCATCCTCCTCTTCCTTCTCGCGTCCTGAGAGCAAAGGCCTGAAACTGAGGCAAAGCGCCTTCGTACGTGCACGCATGGCTGGGTGGGGTTGACGTGAGCAGCTGCCGCACCCAGAGCTGCGATGGTTTAATGCTGGAAAAGCCAACTTCAAAAACAAACAGCTGATTTGGTTTGTTTCAAATAAAACTTTATTTAATACAAATCTGGTTCTCCTATCTGATGGCTCGGCTTGCCTTTCAATCATTTGTTCAGCCTTTTTTTTATACTATTTCTCTTTTTAGCTCAGATTCTCCCAAACTTGACTACAAATCATTCTCAACTCTTCCTCCTCCTCATCCCTTTGCTCCACTGCATTAGTAGCCATTGTCACCTCGGCCGTCTCTTCCGTGGAAGCTTTTCATGGATGTGCAGGGTTACAATAGGAGCCATTGCTTGTATGAATCAAGTGTGTGTGTGTGTGTGTGTGAATTTTTTCTGCACGAGTGCTTCAGTGGTGGCGTGATGAATATCCATGGCTGCTGGCTTCTGTTAGCTCTGATGCCCGAGCCTTGAGGGGCACGGCCACGTGACTCGCACACAAACCAGAAATAGCTGAGGACACTGAGGACAGATCTGGTTTTTTACTGATTCAGCCTTTAAAAGCTGCTTTCTGTTCAGAGAGGCCCACGTCCATGATGATGTGTTTGAAATAACGTCCTTGAGTTGTCCTCGATTTCTTAGAGCGGCTTTGTTGTTGTTGTTGAATGTTGGTGGGAGAAAAAAGCCTTGTTCAGATGTTTTGTTGATAATAACTGTCTGTTAACTCTTATTTTCTTCCTAGTTTCTTTAGCTCTGATTGGCTGTCACTCAGTAAATAATCAGACAATCATTAGATTTCATTTAGCCTCACATCCAGATATCAACATTATATCATGTGGTCTGCTATTCAAAGGAATCTGATGGTTTTCTTTAAGCAGAGATGTCTACAGGGGCTGTTTTCTCACAGACAGCAAAAACTAAACTTGCTGTAAATTAAAGTAGAAAACCGGCTGAAGACTCGGAACATATAGAGATATTTTCTTCTACTGAAGTCCTCCTGCATGGTGAAATAATCTGTTATGTTGGTGTTATAGCTCACTGATGTAGTCGGCCTGCACAAACATGCACCACCTACAATGTAAATGACTTCTGTACAAATGGTGCACATCTGAAAGGCGTCGCTTCTGATGAAACCATTAACCTTAAATCTTGAAATGATTTAAATTATTGTGGCAATGCAATTTAGCCCTTTTTAAACTCCAAGTCCAGACATCCAGATGTTATGTTTTCAGGTTAATCCATTTTCTACACTGGTTAATCCAATCCTGGTTACTTTGGTGCAAGGCTGGAGTCCATCCCAGCCAGTAATTTGTAGACAAAAGGCAGGGTAAAGCCTGAAAAGCTAGTCTATCACACTCACTCCTCCAGAGACAATTTAGAGTGACCAATTAACCTAACACACATGAAAGGTGGTAGGAAGCCAGAGTCTCCAGAGAGAGCATGCAAACGCAGAAAGAGCAGAACCTCCCCTCCACCTGAGCAACCGGCTTGCTGTAAGGCCACAGAAACCACCATGCAGCCCCAGTATCATGATATGAGGCTAAAATGATGTAATACAACAATAGACACCATAAAACCAGCCACAACAACTAAACAGAATTTATAACCAGGTCAGTGACCTGCTTCCTGCAGAAAAAAGCACATATTTACATATTTATACCGGGTGGACCCAGCTGCGTTTTTGCTATTTTTGTCATTTGGGTTACCCACTAACCCCACAGACCCATTCAGCTGGTTTGTCACCCCCATCCATCAAAAACATCTTCTTGGTTTATTCCAGTCATAAAGGTTTTGTGTGCATGTGGATTTTTGCTAATTGCAAAACAACTTCAGTCATTAGGTGTGTGTGTGTGTGTAATCAAATGTGTAGTAAACCATTACTTACTTCCAGATACTTGTATAATTCATTTTCTGTGATTATGATAAATGCCCTTATCTCAGATGCACTTTGCAAGAAGCAGTTTGCTCCAGTTTGACTCGAACGCCTCCACGTGGGTTTTGACTCAGACCACCCAGCTTGCTCTGAAGCTTTAAACCCTCCCACATGTTTTTATCCAACACATTTCCAAACATCAACTTGAACAAATTGATCCGATGTTTCTCATGCTCACCATCAGATCATCTAGAAATCTGCTCACGTTGTGGTTCAGTTTGACTCGTGTAGGAGACGACTGAACGCCGCTCCATCTGAGCTCTGCAGCACGTGTTTGGCTACGGTGAGTTTTTCTGGGTCTGAGCACCATAGACCCACTTTCCTGCTGCCGCCTGCCCTCACCATGAAATGTAGGTTAGAGCAGGCTTTAGTCAGCACACGCACAGCTCGTGCATGCTGCAGAGGTTCAGCTGAGGCTGGCCAGTCATGCAGACTTTAATCTGATGTGGAGCAGAGGAGCGTGCTAACTGCATGAATATCATCCAGCAGAAGATTTGATTTGCAGGATTGATTATAAAAGTAGGCAGGGATGTTCTCTGTGGAGATGAGGTCAGGTTTTCTTTTGGCCGTGATGTGTCAGTAACAGCTGTTTGACAGCGGTTTGCATCAGATGCAGCAGGGGGTTGGTTTATTGCAGGGTTGCTTCATCCATTATTTCCCTGCTGGAAGTCAGTTGTGGTTCTGTGATGAACGGTAACATCTGATCTGTAAATCAAGTCATCAAGCGGATTCATTCTCAGACTTGCAGCTTTGCAGAAGCATGTGTGTTCAGATTCATTTAAACCTGTTTACTTCGCTGATGAAGATGAGATTTTTTTGTAAATCCAACAAAGTCGCTTGCATCTCTGTCATCAGCCAGGAGCAAAGTCGTGTTGCTAGGAAACCACAGTCTGGCTGAAAGCAAGCAGGTCACATAGTGGACATGTTTACCTCATGTTCTGCATGCTGGTTTCCACGGTAACGGGCATGTGTGGGAGGTGATGTTTTCTGCTTCTGTGGTGAGGGATGATGCTCAACAAAATGTAATTGAGGCATCCTCTGACTTCCATTTTTATATTTCATCATGTGAAGCCGAACCTTTCCAACATTTGGCACCTCCGTCTGCATCTTGCAGTGATAAAATCCCATGTTTACCCTCAGAGTCATCAGAATCCAGGCTGTCAACCACCTGTGGTCAGGTGGCCTCGCGCGGCCCTGTTCTGCTGCTACACTTTCCCTTCTGTAAACACAGATCCTGAGTAATCCAGCAGTAATCTGCCTCCAAGTCAGTGTTGCTTAAATCTGACAGCGCCTTATGGCTGCACCGTAATCTCCCAGTTTGCTGCTGCTTCCGAGCGTTAATGTGACGGCTTATTAGAGAAACCCACAACAAGCGGTGATCTAATTAAGGCCTGCTGCTGCTCGGTGATGTGCTAACAGTCCGATTTCAGCCTGGTAGAGACCAGGGAGACATCTGACACAAGCAGGAGTGTGTTTGTGTGCATTTCATTACATTTTTTATACAGTAGGTCTGAGTTGGACCTACAGAAATGTAGCAGAAATGAAGTTGTCCAGCCTTTTGTCGTCTTTACAAACTGGCTTAATCTGATTTAAATTCTACGTTCAGCAAAGAAATGAAAATATGTGACAGGATATGCACTAAAAGAAGAACATGACATCCCTCTTCCTCCATCTCCTCTTCCTCAGCTCCAGAGCTTTTACTGGTTTCCCCTTCAGTACATTAAACACACAGGGGACATTCCTACTCGTCATCGTTGAATTTTGGCGACATGTGAACTGCTGTTAACTTCTGCTTTGTCTTTTATTTTGTATCTATTTAATTGGATCTGTCTTCAGATTTAAACATTTAATTAATAAAATTAAATGAAAATGTGCTGGTCTGCAGAATCCAGCAGAATCACTTGGTTCCTCATGTCGTCATGCAGGTGATCGGACCAAAGCAGATCCTCATGACGAGGCAGGACGTGTCCTTTGTGTGTTTTCATTTGTGAAGTGATTTGCATGCTAACCCTTTGGTTTTTTTTCTCCCAGTATGGGCTCAGCAGGTCTGCATGCCAGCCTGGAAGCCACCAGGTACAAACAGTAATCTCTCACACACAGTTCAGTTATGTTATCAATGGACTGATTAGCTGTGAAATTAAAAAAAAAAACCTGAAGAATATTTTTTGCATCTTCTTGCCAGTCTCCTCTGCTACAACATAAAACAAGTGGAATAAGTGATAAAGAATTATGGTTTCATCAAATTTAACAGAGTAGATTTAAACTATTGGGTAAAAGGGTTCAGTCTTCTGTCTGCACAGGCTGCTGTTGAGAGGCTGATGGGGGTGAAGAGGGGTGTAGCGTATCCACTGATATGCCAATCAAACACGAAATCTCTCCACTGTCAGGATAGGTCATCCCATGTTGTTTATAAGAAGTCACTGCTGCTTGTTGGTAAAAAGCCATATCTGCAGGATGCATCCTCCTTTTGGTGGAAGAAACAAACTCTGCAGAGGAAGCTACAGGTGCCATAAAATCTCCTCAGCCAGGGAATTAAATGCAGACAAAAAGAAATGAGTTGTCTTGTGCATCGCGATGAAGCAATGGCTGATAGCATCAGCGAGGAGTTTCTGCTGCATTTTGAAGGAGAAATCAGGTGTATTTATTCATTTCAGTCTCTTTTTATTATAAAATCATTAGTGTTAAAGCTGGTAGAATGACCCTGAAGTGTTTTTGTTCTCTGATAACAAGTAGATAACTCCTTGTGATTTATTGATCTCCATGTGTGTGTTTACTTACAGGAAGTGATTTCTGTTTAGTTGAGAACATTACAGGTTCTGCTGAAGTTTGGTTAAAGACTGACTCTAGATCTGTCTCGTGATGATTTTCCTAATGCATCTAAAATGTGTTATCTTGCTTGGTCGTTGCCACTAGGGGGCAGCATCTTCCCGTCTCTGGGCCAAGCACATCTGTCTCTGAAAAATCTCTGTCGGGTCAAACATCTGCCTGATGAAACCTCTCAGGTCAAACATCTGCCTGATGAAACCTCTGTCGGGTCAAACATCTGCCTGATGAAACCTCTCAGGTCAAACATCTGCCTGATGAAACCTCTGTCAGGTCAAACATCTGCCTGATGAAACCTCTCAGGTCAAACATCTGCCTGATGAAACCTCTGTCGGGTCAAACATCTGCCTGATGAAACCTCTCAGGTCAAACATCTGCCTGATGAAACCTCTCAGGTCAAACATCTGCCTG
>JBAMHV010000004.1:27558874-27575288 GCA_037177535.1 Pseudomugil gertrudae | reverse complement strand
TGCCTGATGAAACCTCTCAGGTCAAACATCTGCCTGATGAAACCTCTCAGGTCAAACATCTGCCTGATGAAACCTCTGTCAGGTCAAACATCTGCTTGATGAAACCTCTGTCAGGTCAAACATCTGCCTGATGGAACCTCTATCGGGTCAAACATCTGCCTGACGGAACCTCTGTCAGGTCAAACATTTGTCGGGTCAAACTCTTCATGCATGCAGACATCAGCAGCTTCCAGTTTCCAGTCAGAGAATCTGGATGATGGGAGCAGACGGGAGGAGGGGAGCCGATCCGTCTCTCACTAATAGCTTTTGTCTAGTAATGCACTTCCTAATGTACACTCAGGACACACACACACACAGACACACACACGCAGACATAAACATGCTGGTCATCATTCCCATGATGCATCTGTCTCAGAATAGTGGGTAGGGCGTATTCTCCTTGACCGGATGAGTGTTTTTATGTGATTGCATATTGTGGAGGATGAAGGCGTGTTTGTAGGTTAGGAGTGCATGTTGTGTTGGAGTGTGTGTGTGTGTTTACATCATGTTGAATGTTGCACCTAACGCCCACACACTCAGATGTCGCCACTGTCTTGCAGTGGAGAAAAGCAAAGCCCGGGAGGCGGTGACGAGACCCACCGGGAACACCAGCGGCAGCTCCCAGATCACGGCGTCTGCAGCAGGAAGCCAGAACCAGCAACTGCCTCCACTCAAACCTGTACGTCTTCCTCCTCCTCTTCCTTTTTTTTTTTAGGTTTTACACGACAGATTCAGCTCAGACATGGCAGAAACTCTTCTGTTAGCTCTTTACTAAATGATCGTGATGATGAAAGCAAGCAGGTGGGTTTTGTTAGCTGAAAGGATTTAAAATGTGATTCTTCTATAACAGGAGGAACAAAGCTGATTGGTTCAATCTTAAGAAATGTATTTACTAATCAAGCACAATATTTTAAAAATTAAATATAATATTATGCCTCCAAAATGCATTTTGTTTTCTGTCTGTGGTCCAATATGATGTTTTCCTGTCTTTGTATGGTCAGATTTCAGATGATGTCAACGCTAACACGCCGGTAACACCAGCTCTCCCGGCGCCTGCTGCTGAAGCCACCACCACCACATCCACCACCGCTGGACCACATGGCTTCAAAGCAAGAAGCGGGACACGGTCCAGCCCTAAAGCCGGACCCCGCCTTCAGAACTCATCCAGACCTGGAGCCGGTGGGACTACGCTGGCGGAGGGGTCGGCCAAACAGAACCTGAACAAAGAGCAGGATGAGAGGAAGAAGCAGGCCATCAGTCAGCTGAAGAAGCTGCTCCTGCAAGGGAATAAGAAGGTGGAGGCCCTAGCAACAGTCATCCAGCATCTCTTCTCTGAGGTAAATTCATCTCGTTTCTCAGTTTATAAATTACACACCAAACTCCCAAAAAGTCTGGACGTTTAAATAAATGATTTTCTAATGTCTGCAGCTCATATTTAATTCCCTCAAACAAAATATCAGATGTTAAAATGTTTTAATAATTAATGGAAACATGATCTGATTGTGATGTTCTGCATTGTGCTGCATCCCTCCTTCTTTTAACTCCTGTAAACATCTGGGAAGTGAGGAAACCAGTTAGTGGAGGATGCAGGCAGGATGAGGTTTAGCATTGTCTTGCTAACATGTGCAAGGCCTTCCCTGAAAGAGACGTCATCTGGAACAAAGCAGATGTTGCTCTAAAATCTCTGTTAAATTTTGAGCATCATGATGGAGCTTTCACTGATGTTAAAGCTGCACGAAGGCCTCATACGATCGAAGATGCTGGCTTTTCAACCGATACCAGGCTGGATATTCCCTGTTCTTTGTGTCCATGCTTTCCACACGCTTTTTTGCCTCAGACCATTTTAAAGAAGCTTTGCTTCTGAAAAGATGTTGGTGCTTCTGGGTTTTGATCACATATGGCTTCTTCTTTGCAGTACATTAAGGAACCATCTTTTCTTTTTTTTTTTAAAAAAAAAAAAGATCTTAGTGTGATGGTCTCTTTGCAACATTTCAGACAGACTTCATTTTAATCTGCAGCTGCATCTTTACATTTAAAAAGAGATGAAATGCGATGCTGGGCTCTGAAATGGTGAAGCATCTTGTGTGTTCAGGCCAGAATGTTTCGAGTCTGAAATGAGCAGGAAAACCTTAAAATCAGTCCTGGAATGAACAGGAAGCTAACACTGATGTGAACGCTGTAGATTCTCACAGCAGATTACAAGGATGTCTCCCTCCACTTCAAATGAGGGGAAACGATGGGCTATCTTTCTCCTCTTTGGTGTCCGAGCCTGTAATTACAGCATCAGCTGGTGATGTGTTTCTATTTGAGGGCAGCTGCAGTGGAGTAAAATATGATCACTGTTTTTAGCAGGAAGCAGCAAGAAGGGGCGCGTTCACACCCAGCTGCCATTAACACAGATACATGCTGCTGATGTGTGTATAAATGCTCTGTGATTGTGGTTTACATGGTGTCGGTAGCACTATGATCCATCAGTGTGAAACGTGTATAACAGGAGGTGTCCGTCTCCTCACACTTCTTCCTGTTGTGTGTCCCGATCAGTTGTGTTGAATGCAGGGAGGTCCTTGGCCTTCACTGAATGACAAGCAAAGGGTTTAAATGACCGTATGGTGCTCCTGCTGAGCTCTCCTAGAGATGTGACATCAGGGTTAAATGCCTGGAACATCCACAAACGTGTCTCCACTTTCTATTAGTGATTATTCATGTTTCTATACCTGATTTGGGGTCGCTCACATTTACAGAATCACCGTTTGACATGCTGTGTTTTGGCTCAATGGGGGGAAGTCATGCATGTGCAGGGGATCATGTAAACGCCACATAAAGGCTCCAGCTAGGATTAAAACGGGTGTTACAGGGTTAAAGCGCAGCAAGTGTAATTCTCACATGATGTAAATATGACTAAATTAATATAAATAATAAAATATATAAATCAATTTAATGTGTAACTTAATAAAATAACAAGATTAAGCTTATTACATTTGTGCGCTATAGAAGCTGGTCAGTAACGTTGCTGCAGGTTCAGAAGTCTTGTTGCATTTTTCTCTTTAAATTTTTTATAAAACATTTCTTTAAAAAACAGATTTAGAGCCTTTGAGCTCATTTCTGTGAGCACGAAACACGATGAAACACATGGCAGCAGAAAACAAATGTCCCAGATTTTTACTGATTTTTTTCATAGCAGATAGCAGCAGCATTTTGCAGCAGGTCTGTGTGTGTGTGGGTGTGTGTGTGTGTGTGTGTGTTCGTGTGTGTTGAGATTTGTTGCCTGTCTCTGATTGGTCCAGAGCAGCAGGATGTCCTGCAGCGTCCTGGAGCCGGAGGTAAATATTTGCTCTGGTTCGTGGAACTTGTTCATGTGACCTGTTAAAGTTATTGCTTTTTTTCCTTTTGTTAAAACTTACCAGATTTACCATCAGTCTGAGTTTTCCTCTGTGACTTTCTAAGGTGGAACTAATGACTAGTTATTAACACCTCAGGGAGCGTTTGTGCTCATTGGACTGGTTTGTTTACTGGCTAACTCGCTCTGAGTTCTGCAGGTTTCATAACCTGTGCTGTAAGCAAATCTGCATCAGCAGCTGGTAAAAAAAAAAACGCTGTGTGACACAAAAATTAAGTCTGCGCCACAGCTGCAGAGATAAATCAGCTGTTATCTCTGCATCTGAGTGAAAGTCTATGTTATCTGAACACTAACCCGTCTTTAGCAGATAGAACTTGACTCATATGAACGTACTGAGCTGTTGTTACACTCGGCTTCGGCGGCTGCTTGAAATACCTCCATGCATTAGTAGAAACATCCCACTTGTGCAGCTGCTTACAGCAGCGATCAGGGGGGGAGTTTTCAGGCATGAACCTATCAGATTGAATGATATTGATCGGAGGTGAGCAGGCAGGAGGATGGACTAAAGATGAATGAGGCAGTGTTCTTATCTGAGGCATGAAAGTCTATCTTATCTGTCCTGCATGCTTAAAGGTGAGTAAATATAAACTAAAGCTGCTCTCCCCTGAGGAGTGGGTGGGCTAACCCTGCCCAGCTCCAGGGGAGGAAGAGGAGAAGGGTGTAGTTTTGGGGGGTCTGGTGTGACTCTGTAAAACTTGACTTTCTTGTTCAAGAGGAGGTTTAAAGACTTTATTCAGGAGCTTCTGTATTCAGTTTGGGATTAAAAGTCCACAATTGGGATTTAAAATGTGTTTTTAAACCAGGATAACAGCTGCAGTAGCAAGGTTTAGGTACGTTCCTGCTGTTCTTGCAGAAAGGATGAGTAAAAAATGATTTAGTGGACGTTAGGAGAAGGTTGGAATGAGTTCAATGCAGCTTCGCCAGTTTTCACTGGTCGTTAAGAGGAGATGAGAGAGAAATAACCAGTAGAAGGTGGCGCACACATAACTGGCATTCCTTTATTGTGCTTTGGGAGGAGGGACTGGGGAGGTCTGTGGTGAGCAGGTACAGAGGGGGAGGAGTAGAAAGCCTCAGAGCGACTCATTCAGGACCAGTTTGCTGGGAGATCAGTGTTTCACGAGGAGGAGAAACGGCTGTGTTTGTGTTTGTTTGGTGAAATATGGGCTCTGTGGAGAGTAAAGCCCATCCGAAGCCCAGGAATCTCCCCCATCATCGCCGCAAGAAGAAACGAAAGGTGTGTTTTCTTTGCTGCTGCTCAGGAGTTTTCTGCACTTTTCCAAACAGCTTCTGTTTGTGAAAAGATGATCATCAGAGTCCAGTCCTCTGCGGCGCGTTCAGAGCTGGTTACATCCACCAGCTGTGTGTGTTTCACTCTGACCCCGGATCAGAGACGTGTGAAGGCAGGACAGATGTGTTCCCGGTGATTTCTTTCCATGTAAACATGCTGCTGATTCCTGCACATGTGCCTCTGTAGGATCGTAATGTTCTGTTCTGGAGAGTAGCCGTGTACTTTGGACACTTCTCAAACCAAAGTGTGTGTGTGGAAGTCCATGTGGTTACGAGTGTGTGCTGCTTTGACAGTGTCAGATTGACCGTTTGTGTGTGTGGTAAAGACTTACTGGGAAAAGCTAACAGACTAAATCTGAGGCAGATGAAGCTCCCATACTGCTTCAAGGTGATCTTTCAGGTTCTCTCATTGTCTTTAGTCTCAGCTGTCGCTTAAGGACTTGTTTGTATTTTTTCTAAAGAGCAGATTTGAAGTATTTTTTAATTAATCTTTAAAAGGGGAAACGAGAATTGACACCGGGCAAGCTGACGTTTATTGACTTAAACTTCCTTGAAGAAAAAACCCTTCAGCCAGAGAGAGCCTGCAACATGATGGTGTGGAGGTGTTGTGTAAACAATCCTCCCAGCAGAGCTAGATTGCACCAGTTTCCCTGCAGAGAGGAAGAACTGGAGACAGATCTGGGTTCTGGCTTCTTTCAGGATGGTTTGAAACACTTTCGTAACCACAGACCAGTCCTCCTAACTTATCTGAGCTTCTGGAGAAAGTCAGCTCGGCACAGTTAGCAAGATGTTTTTAACCCTTGTTCCAGATGTGTCTATGCACAAAAACTGCTTTAAAATCATCAAACATCACATTTTCTCTGATATTTGTGTTTCAGAAATGACTTAACTTATGTCCGGCTCAACATTAACAATCAATTTAGGACTGTAATGCTTTAAACTGGTAGAGCCAGCAGCAGATACTGTTACTGTGATTACTCGTGACTCATGTTGTACATCCAGTGTAAGAGAGGAATGTGCAGAGAAGTGTACTGAATTTAGGAAAAACTAGTGGAATAGCCCTGATAGAAGTGCCAGAACTCTGAGTGGCGTTTCAAGGGTTAAAGAAGCAGCTGTGGGCGCGCAGATGAGAAAGTCAGCAGCTGTTTGACCGTTTACATTCAGCCCAGATTCCACAACCACCAAACGTAGATGAATCGCCACATAAAAGCCGTTTTATATGATGCAGACACAATCCTGTTTACTCTTCAGGTCCATTTAAAGCTTGTAATATTGTTCAAACAGCATCTCGGGTTATTGTGGAACATCATCATGAGTGCATGTGGTGCATCATGAGTTTAATCTGTCTTCTCTTCATCCCTCTGCAGCGCGAAGAAACCCTGAAACAGAAGAAGGAACTTTCACTGGAGCTGTCGAAGCTCCGAGACGAGCTGGGTAAGAAGCTGCTTGGCACATTGATTTGATGTAATCCAACAGACAGATAAAACACCAAAAACAGGAATGAAAATGAGCAGAGGAGAAGCTTGTATACTGCCCCCGTTTTTATAAGTCAATTTTATCCCAATACGATGTAATGACAAACAAACCAAAACAATATAAAACAAAAAAGGTTAATTTAGCTCCCAACCGCTACCTCATCCGGCTTCAATCACTTTTAACTATCGCAGGACAACATATGAACCAGTAACACATATTTAATAATTAAATAACTCCTTTTTTAAAAGATCCTAATAGAGCTATCTTCTTTCACATCTCTGTCTGGATTATTCCATAAATTAACTTTTTACATAGACGTGTTGTTCCACCAACTGAGTTCTATATCTGGGTTTATTAAAGATATATCGTTACTCGCTGTTTTCCTAACCCTTTCCTGAATGCTCACTCCTGCATGTTCCCTGTCAGTCTGCATATTTGCATATACACACATGCGTGCAGCCTACCAGGCGGGAAAACAGCCATTCAAACATGGCGGTGTGTGTGTGTGTGTGTGTGTGCGTGTGTGTGTGTGGTGTTGGTGCAGCTGCTGCTCGGGAGGAGGCAGGGAGAAGGAGAAGCTCCACACAGGCCACGACCTGCAAACATGCCTGTCATCTGTGTTTTTTATGAGCATAGTAACATTAGCATCAATCAGCTGTCGGGATTTGAAGGTTGAAGGCTGTAAACAACATGAATGGACCACCAAACCCAGTTAAACCAAACCGCAGATCCCAATCAGCGAAAGATGGAATAAAAACATTTATCTTCTTTCACTGAACCTGATCACATCGTTTACATCACTAAATCCAGGTCCGTTTAGATCGGAGGTGTCCTGGAGGACCCCGATCCTGCAGGATTTCAGTGTATCCCTGTTCTAACACACCTGCACCAACCGATGAAGCTCTGCACAGAGCAGGGACACATAGAAAACCTCAGAGAAAACAGTTACTACAAACATAAATCTCTCGACTTAAATTAAAAAAAGTACAAAGAAGAAAAAAACAATTAATTATCAAACATTAAAAATGAACTAAGAACAGCTTCAGGCTTATTTTTAACAGATACTTAATATTTTACACTTCCCTAAACGATTAGTACCTGCATGCGTGTGAGTGTGTTTGGGTGTGGGTGGGTGTGTGTTAGGGGTGTGACGGTGTAGTGCTGCGGGGTTTGGCAGGGCGCCACATCTCTAACTTCAGGATACAAGCTCAAACCTGGGGGTCAAAAGCAACGATTAGCCTCACCAAATGAGAAATCTGCACGCACACACGCTCCGGTGTCTTACTGAGCTGCTCGCCTAAAAAGAAGAGAGGAACAAAGACCTCTCCTCACTTTTACTCCTTTCACTGCTGCTTTGACCTCTCGTCTCCTCGCACACCGAGCTGAGGAATGTGAGTGATGTGCGGACCCCCGCTGTCGCCGTCAGCACTCAGCTGTCTGTTGGCTGAGTGGAGCTGAACTGGAGCAACCTGTTTGATTGGCGCTGATGACGGTTGTATCTCACTGAAGTTTGACATTTTCCTTTTAAAGTGTGGTTTAAAAGGAATAAATGTGTGTGTGAGCTCAGAACTGAGGGATTTTCTGAGCTCGCATGACTTTGTTTGTTCATTTTGTCTCCATTAATGCTCTGTTAATGTTAATGTTAAATACTGTACACAGATGTAGTTCCCTGTATGCAAGTGATACGAGTGTTTTTCCTGAAACACTTCAAAGGTTCAGGAGTAGAATTTGCTTCTGGTTGGCAGATTTCTGCTCTGCTGTGGAAAGAATGTCGAAAAAGGTGTTTACAGCCCACGTTATAACCTCAGCTTTCATTTTTCTGTCTGAGATGACATTCCTCAATTCCCAATTCATCTCGGAATTGGCAAAGTTGTCCTATGAACTAGTAAAGAGATCCTATGATCCTATGAATGTGTAGGTTCTGATGAGAAGCGGTGCTAAAATAGTTTTCCAGGTGTTACGCAGGTAAATCTCTGAGTTGTTGACCGATGTTGATGTTGCTGCAGATTTTCTGAGCTCAAATAGTTTGTTTCAGGTCATTTAATTAGATTTTATTCCCGTTTTAATCTGTTTTCTTTGCTCCCATGTCTCTCTGCAGTTCTTTCATTTGGTCTAATTTCAATTCATTCTCATCTGTTTGATTTAATACACACATGCAGCTCTGATGGCTGTTTTGTTTCTTAAACTTTAAAAAAATACATCAGGAGTAGAAGCAGACTTTGCTTTTTGTTGACAGAAACTAATCTCTGCTGGGGAAACAACCAGAATAGAAAACGAGGAGTTTACAGCCAACGTTCTGACATCAAGATAAATCCTGTGTTTTTATTTGATCACAATCTCTCACGCTGAAGGCAACATCTCTGTTTGCACCTGCTTCACACACACATGTGCACGTGTGTGTGTGTGCGCATTGTCCGGCCTGTGATAAAGACATTGTGTTTGACCTACCGTCAGCTGTTGCTGACTTTGTGTCTCCATCACCACGGCGACAGACCCTTACACAGAGGTCCATTCAGAGAAAACGCCAACTGTCCTGGCTGCAGACGGCTGTCGGCATGGAAACGGCAAGCAGTGCTGCTCTGCCTGATGTGTGAAGGCGTGAACAGCGGTCCAGGTGTTCCGCTCCGTTTCTGGATCTTTTCCCAGATATTTTCGAAACAGACGCCCAGTAAATGGCAGTGGTGTGATGATGGGTGGAGAAGGGGGGGAGGCGTGCATGTGCTTGTAACCATGAGAGGAAGGAGCGCTGCTGCATGCCTCTACACTGACTTGCAGATGTTTCTAGGTTGATTTGCTGCACAAGTAATAAAGCTGGAATGTGACTGAGAAGCAGAAAATGTGATCTTTGCTTTCGGGGACTGCTGCTGAAAGCACATCACCATAAAAACACTAAATTAATAAAGATAAGATGGATATTGGAGCAGGTTTATTTATTAAACTCTTCCCCCTCTAGTGGCATCGTCTCAGAGCTACGAGCGTCTGCAGAAGGAGAAGGAGGAGGCTCGTGTAAGTCTGGAGGAGGCCCTTAAGAGGCTTAAGGAGCAGCACCAGGAGGAGCTGGTCCAGCTGGAAGACAGGTGAGGAGTACACCTCTGCTGCACACAGAGCAACAACACCTCTCTTCTCCATCTTTCTCTCATTTGAAATGTTTGTTTCTCAGGTTGAGAAGTTTTTACCAAACAGAGTGGGACAAAGTCCACCAGGTGTATCAGGAAGAAGCTGATAAATGTCGTGTGCTGATGGAGCAACAGGTTAGCATGCACGCACACACACACCCCAGCACGCACACACACACTGCAAACAGACAGATGCATGTTTTTTCTTAGGGATTGTTAAAAGTCTGTCACTCAAAAGCCACTAGGAATGTGATGTGTTGCCATGACATCAGCCTGGTGCACATCTATTCTAAGTGGAAGGAGCAGTGTGGGTCCATCATCTTCAGACAAGAATGAGAGGACCGATATGATGATAATTTAAGACAACTGCAACTGATCTACAATGCTGCTGCTGGTTCTGGTTTTGGTCCAGAATAAAGATCTGATGTGCTGAAGCTGTAGGAGTCCATCTGGGTCCAGTTTGCAGACAGTTTAAAAGAAACATTTAGCTTTTTGCCTCCTGATATCTGATACAGAAAACCTGACTCTGATCCAAACCTGGAGAGTCCTGGAAAACCTGGAGTCTCATTCAAACCCGGGTTTATTGAAGGCTGAGTTTATAAAAAGATGCTTGCATCTGTGCATTAATGGAATTGTGATGAGAATTATTATTGTATCATATATAACAATATCAATATCTGTTTTATGAGCAGCACATTGAGCTGAATATGCATAAATTGTGAAGCATAGATGCATTTAGTTCACCTGACCTCGTCTGAACCCGAATCAGAGCTCTGATCTGTGGCTGCATTCCTCAGGTGGAGGAGCTGAAGAGCCGGCAGGAAGCAGAGAGGAAGAACCAGGAAGTGAGTCACAGCCAGAGGATGGAGACTCTCAAACAGGAGTGTGAGACATCTGTACAAGGTGTGTGTGGTTCTCACCTGTCTCAGTGAGCTGGGAAATGCATTCAGCATCATTAACAGTTTGTTGTTTCAGGTCTGAGGAGGGTCCAGCAGGTGGAGCTGGAAGATCTGCAGAAAACCCTGAAGGAGACGGAAACTTCCCTCTCTGTAAGATTCAGTTTCATTCTCGCATCAGGCTCTTTGAAATGTCCCCACGTTTACTCCATGACCATCACAGATGCTCCACACATTAAGTGTTTGTTTAGACTTCAGAGTTGGATTCATGGAGGTGTTTCCTGAGATGGCCCCGTAGGAGAGTTAATGACACGCTAGGAGATATTGCATCGTTGTAAATGGAGTTCAGATTTCTGCATACTTGCTGGAACAGATGTTTCTTTTTTCCTGCTGCAGTTTTGAACTTTCAGTCTTGTCTCTGCTGCAGGAGCAGATATCCCAGCTGTCAGTGGAGAAGGAGGATCTGTGCAGGAAGCTGCAAGCTGAAGAGGAGAGGAGGCGAATACTCTGCGACAAAAATCTGGTAAGCACCACAGACTGATCAGCTCGATGCAGTTTTATCTGCTCAGACGGGGTATTTACAGTAACCAGCAAATGCTTGTCCGCTAAGAGGGGATAAAAAGCTCCTGATTCATCACTCAAGAAGCATAAGCTGCCATAAAGTGGCCATCAAACACAGGAGCAAACTGAGACTGCTAGAAACAGGCTTTATGCAGCTTAAATCAATGGAAAGCAAAGACTTGAGTTCAACACAAAGTGGTTTTATGGTTAGATGCAGACCTGATGAGGCCAATGAGCCAAAATGTCTCACACTGACTCTTAGAGGAAGATCAGTGATGATCGAGGTGCTTCAGCAAAGCTGGAATCAGGCAGATGTGTCTCTGTGAAGAACAAGATTATCCCTAAAAATGTACTGTGGTCTTTTATTTCCAACTAAATGTTTAGCAGGCTTGTGTGGCCAGTAGATGGCGCTGCTGATTACTTATCAGATAAATTTTTTATTTCCAATACAGACATGCAGAGTTTCGATTAGTTGATTTCATTCAAATACAATAAAATGGCCAAACGTTTAAACTTCTCTAAAATCATCAAGTTGGTTTTAAAAGTAAAATGTGCTCACTTTGTAAGGATGAAATCGTTTGCTGATGGATTATTTTCCATCTCTCAGCTTCTACATGTGTACTGTGGACATAACTCTGCAAGTGCAAGTCCCCCGTCAGATCACCTAAATGATCCCGAGAGAGCCTCGCTTTCTTAGAGTTGGACATTTTTATTCCAACAGGGTTTTTTTTCTGAAACTCTTAAAGATGAGAAACTGTTAAAGGAAAAGACTCAAGTTCAAGCTCTCATGTTCAAGCTGGAGTTTCTCTGCTCATCATGACTGACCTCTGCTGGTCTGAATAAATCCTACAAGCATGGCTTTATCTTCATTAAAGTTTCATACTGTGTGTGTGTGTGTGTGTATATAGAAGGATTCGCACACCGTGTACCTGGAGCAGGAGCTGGAGAGTCTAAAGGTGGTGCTGGAGATCAAGAACAACCAGCTGCACCAGAAGGAGAAGAAGCTGATGGAGATGGACAAACTGGTCAGTGTCTCTCTGCTTTTATTTACTTTTTTATTTTTATTTTGCATCTGCAGGTGATGATGAGCTTCTCTGAGGCTCATCTTTGTGAGCCGGTTGTAGTTCATGTGAGCTCTTTGTGGGGTGTTGTGCAGGTGGAGACCAACGTGAAGCTGGAGGAGTGTCTGAAGAAGGTCCAGCAGGAAAATGAGGACTACAAGGCCAGGATGGACAAACATGCTGCTCTCTCTAGGTACGCTCTCCCTGCTGCATGAATGTGAGCTGCTCCTCTAACATTCCTGCACAGCCAAGCAGATTTTATTTGAAACAAAAGAAAACATTAAACAACTAAAGCACACAGGCAGATTTACATGTTTCTCCTTACAGAAATAAGCCTGTCATAGCTGTTTAGCAGTTTCTTTCTCACCATCAAGTCAACATAACAAGCACATTCTTGACATTATATTCATGCTTAACATTATGTTCAACCTAAGGGGTGTGTTTTTGGAACGTTCCTGGACCCCGAGGGCGCACTCATCATGGTGTCTAATGCTCTCTGTCTCCCCCTACAGGCAGCTGTCCTCCGAGCAGGCCATCCTCCAGCAGACGCTGCAGAAGGAGTCCAAGGTCAACAAGCGTCTGTCCATGGAGAACGAGGAACTGCTTTGGAAGCTTCACAACGGCGACCTGCTAGCGAGTCCCCGCCGCCTCTCGCCCACCTCACCGTTCGGCTCTCCGCAGAACTCCGCCTCCTTCCCCACAGCTGCGCCGTTATCACCCAGATAACCCCACAACAACCCGGCTGCCCCTCCGGGCAGAAAGTTGTTTTCAAAGTGAGGACGCTGCAGCAGCACCGTGCACTTAAACCAGAGCGTGGGACTGTCCTCGCTCCCCGTCTCTACCAAATGCCTGATCAGATGAACCTGTTTGAAGGAAACTGAAGAGCGGGCACACCTCAGGGTCTGTACAGAACCTCCACGTCCTCGTGTCTCCTTTGTTTTTGTTTTTGTACAGCTGAAGTTCTGTGTGCCCTCTGATGCAGATGAGGATAAAAACCGATTTTGTCAGACAGACTTGTGGAGATGATAAACTGAAGGTATTCGATGATGGATTCTGAGATTATTTTGCCTTTTTTTTTTTTTTTTGTTAAAGCGGTTGTTTTCCCAAAGAGCGAAGCTCAATCACCGAACTGTTGTGAACGTCTGGAACAAGTGGATGAACTGGATGTGTGTTTGTGGACAAACTGGAACAATCTGACCTGAACTGTTCACACACACTTTTGAACGGGTAGACCTGTGTGTGTGTGTGTGTGTGTGTTCCTCCGTGTAATCTCCTCACAACTTCTACCTTAATCTGCTCTGTGGAATGTAAACACCCTTGGATGTAAAATGGAGCCGGAGATGAATATGCAGTTTATTTACGTAAAACTCTCCTGGAATCACCTCGTGCCCTAAACAATCCCAAAAAGACTCACTTTTCCACACTAGCCTGTGTTCCTGGTTGAGAAATGTGTCACTTTTTTTGTCCTGAACCTCAGATTTACCCAGAATGCCTCAGTGTACAATGTTCTGTTGTATTTTGGACACAGAATAAAATCCATACGACATAAAATTGGGAAACTTTAATTTGAGGTGAAACAGATATACACAGACAGGAATGCGCTCGGGTTACAGGTGTGTGTACTCGACACACTCCAGCCTCTTTCGGCTGCAGTCTGTGCTGCTTCCAGCCTACTGGTGGTAATTGGGATTCTTTTTTCCATCATACTCTGTGAACTGTTCAGGCCACCGCGCGATGATGGGCGGTGGGTGTTGGAGATCAGCTGCTCGCAGCATCATCACCACGGACTTGATGGCATACGACCAGCCGTGCCATATGTACCATGCCACGCCGTCGTCTGTCATGGCTTTAAAGGGTCCATTGTAGTAATGATCGTTCAGGTTACCGGAGTCACACCTGTGATGATGAAAGAAGATGCAGCTCTGTGATGAGTCATCGTCACTCGGTTAATGCAACCTGGAGCCGTGTGTGTTTCACCTGCAGAACCACCAGCCTGACTTGCTGAGTCTGATGCAGCGGCCGTTGTCGCTGTCTGCGTTGATGTAGTTGGGATGGTCGTACGTGCTGAATTTGATTCCACCCGCACACGGGCTGTTCATATTTATCATCCGACCATCACCCAGAGAGTCGCCTGCGTCCCCGGTGTACTCCCCGACGTGGAGCTGGTACTGGTCCTTTACATCACACAGACAAAAGCAAAGTTTTAGTATTTCTGCAGCCAATAAAACATTTTATTTGCTCATTTATTAGCTACATAAGTCACGTATGTGCTTCCAGCTCTATCAGACTAGATCATGTGGACATGGTTACTACTTAAATAGGTCTATTTTTCTTCCTCCTGTCTAAAATATCATATCCAAACTGAGAAAGCATATCTCCCCAATTACAATGGCTACAATATATTCCTTGTATCAGCAGAAAGTTGAGGTGTGAGATCACTGCAGAAGTGTCAGAATCAAGATGCACATCACTGTGTGAGTAAATGCAGCTCGAACACAGGAAATGTTAAAGAAAAATACATTGCATTCAGTAAAAAGTAGCTCATCGAGGAATGAGGAACTGTGGCTAAGTTAGGTTAAAAGATGAACCTGAGCAGTTTTCCAGGTGTTTTAATAAGAGTTACACAGGTAAATATCTTGGAAAGCAAACTGAAGATGATGGATTATGGATGGTCAGAATCAGGAATATCAGCCAAATTCACCCAGAAACGCCATAAATACCCAGAAAGAAGTGAAGCCAGGACAGAGTAAGATTAGAGAAGGGGGGCTTTTTCACTACACATCCTCCTCATCTCCATGGAAACCAGGCCTTTGTGAGTCATGTCAAACGAAGTCAGAGTCATGGGAGAGCACATTAGCAGAGTTTTTATAGCTGTAATAAAACTTTTCTTTAAAAACCAGTAAAAGTAATGTCTGATTTATGATGCTGCTGGTTCACGTCGTGCTCACAGACGTCTTCGTAAAGCAGAGTCTCTGCTTTCATGGTTGTGTGGTTTGCTTAATGTGGAGACGTTAGTCTGCAGAGGACAGTGATGTCCTCGTGTTTTTTTCTTAAATTCCCATTTAACTGGTGTTGTGTTTGAATGCCAGTGCTTTCAGAGTCTTTTCAGACATGTTTGTAAGCAGGAAGCAGCAGTCCTAACATCCTCTGGACTGTGGGAGCTCCTGGTGCAGGAGAGACTGCACCTCAGGACAGGTAAGGAGGAAGACTGGACAGAAAAGAAGAAGTAAAGCTGGTGACTCTACTGAATTCTTTCCGCTTATGTGTGAAAAAAATATTTGATGGAAAACTAAACTGTTCTTGTAAGGAATGGCTGGATATTAATGGTTAAAATGCAACAAATCTGAAAAAGCTGGAATCTTCATGGAAAACAAATCCTGATATTCTGAATTTCCTCATTACTTAATTTAATAAAACATTTTTCTATGTTCCATCTGCAACACGGTTTAAAAAACCATCATCTGCTGCTTTCTAATGTCTCATTCCTTCTTACACATTCACATATTTCTGTCTGCAGTTCAGAAATCATTAAAGCATCCAAGGAAACCAGAGGCATTTCAATAAAGAGAAGACTAAACAAAATGGTAAAAGCCAGGTTTGGTGTTGTGAGACGTGTCTGCAGGATGAGAATGTTACAAAGTGGGAAAATAAATTCGCATAACTTTTTTGGAATGTGCTGCATGTCTGAAATGCAAAAACAAATGTAGTATAGTAAATAAATCCTTTCACGGATAAATGACCATACATGTGTGAACGTTCAAGGTGTCTCTGTATGGCAGTCCATGAAATCATAGAGCCACACTGAGTTCTGCAAACCATTTGTCAATGATCAGGCTACACACCTGCTACTTTAACATGGTCAGCACAAAATGACATGAAAATGAATGTTCCCTCCAACATCACATAATATGAAATTACCCTCAGTCAAAATCATTACAGCACTATGATGCTCTGTAATGTCCTCCAATCATTACATCACAAATCATTAAGGTCATCTTGTTTTTACTAAAATACATTTTGAACCAATCCCTTTACAGAATATGATCGTTTTCCTTATTTAGATTGTATAATCTCTCTAAATTACATAATACTGCAAAAACACCTAAACAAAAGAAACAACTTGTGCTTCAGGAGTGGGCACTAAAATGTCTCTAGTACTGTCAAAATTCAAGCTACACCTTTGGCTTGTTCCAGGTAGGTTTTTTTAATCTTTCTTTAAGGCCCCTAAAATAAGAGAATGAAGCTCACTGATCTTCATCAGCCAACAGAGCAGAACCACACAGAGCTTTATAAAGGAGAGAAATAACTGAAGAAGATGAAGGTCCAGGTGTTAATGATGCATCAAGCTTGTTACATACTCTAGAGGCCACAAAAATAAAAAATAAAGTTTGATTTTGTTCAGTTAAATCCTCCGCAGCACAATATAAAGGAGATATATGATGCTTTTAAATAAATTAAATGAAAATGAATAAAAAAATACTTTATTGATCCCAGAGGGAAATTCAAATCCTTCCTTTTAACATGTAAATCATTCATTTATTGTCTGTATAAAGTAGAACCGCAATGCTTTGGTCTGAATTC
>JBAMHV010000004.1:27513132-27527661 GCA_037177535.1 Pseudomugil gertrudae | reverse complement strand
CTTGTATGCTTGTGTGTGTGTTGTAAGTGTGGGTGTGGATTGTATATAAAACCTGCGCCTGATCAAAATACAGTAACTGCACGCATAAATGAGACTGCGTCTTTTGGTACGGCGCGCCTAGTGGTCGTGAAAATACGGTAAATAGATTTCAAAGATCAGAAGAAGAAGTAGCTGGGATGCAGCAGTAACAAGCGATCCAAAAGCTCCAAAAGTTTCAGCTGACATCGAGGAGTACGTTTGTTCAGCTTTTAAAAAAGTAGAAAAACCAGATGAGTGTTTTACATTAAAGTTATTAAAATCAGACGAATCCGTTTGCATTAATGCACTAACATCTAACTAACATTAAAAACAGAATAACTCCAGATAATACCCACATATTAATAGCTGTGGAATGGATCCCTGATTAACAATATCAGTCCAAAAATGATTACTGCTCTACTTGTTGGCAGATAAAAAGTAGTATGAAATGGAGATGCCAAAAGGTTGCACCTCTCCCAAAACAGCTGCCACATATATCTACATTGCAATGTCTCCTCAACACAATGTCCAGTCATTCATTTTCTATACAGCCTAATCCATTTCAGGCCACAAGGAGGCTGGAGCCTATCCCAGCAATTAGCAGGCAAGATGCAGGGCACATACATCCTGAAAAGGTTGCCAGTCCATTGCAGGGCAACACAGAAAGACAGACAACCACTCATGCTCACACTCCCAAGGACAATTCTGAGTAACCAGTTAACCCAACATGCCTGTCTTTGCACAGGGGGAGGAATGAACAATGTACATGTTTATGTAAATAAACTTTTAACCAAGCCCTGACCAGAAGAAGAACCCTGCTGCTATGATGCAGCAGAGCTGTAGCATAAGCAAGGGACCGGCCACACAAAGCTCTGAATGCAAGGCCTAAAATTTTAAAGGAAATTGTAGCTCTTACGAGGAGCCAATATAAGAAATGCAATACTGGAGTGATATGAGCCCTTCTGTGTTTTAGTCAGGTGGTTCAGAGATGAACTGCTCAGACCTGTAAGTCACCTAAACAACAGGAAATAATGGTGTGAACGATCAATTTCACCTCCAATAATGGAACAAATCTTAAACTGGCAATGTGCTGGATGATATGTTAATAAAACTAAATGTTTTTCACTCGATAAACCGGACCAATGACACAACCGGGTAACTTCTGATGTCACTAGGGTAAAAGGCCTGGACTCTGATGTCTGCAGTTTACAGGTATTTACGACAGATCAATGAACATTTTAGCTGGACTCACCGATGGCTCCAGCTCCAAATGTGTCGTCATTAAACTGATCGATTTCTTCTTCTTCTTCTATCAGTCCTTCATCTTCCTCCTCCAATGTACAGTCATCATCCAGGGACTGAAAAGAGAGAACAGAGTGGTATTATAGTTCATGTGTGGCATTTTAAAATAATTCAACAAGCTGAAAAGTATTTAACCTGAACCTACTGCAAGGCTGCAACACAAAGTCTTCAAACCTGTTAACTTTCATCCATCTATCCAATCCCTACTGTTCCACTGCTGTCTCTAGAGGGACATGACATTCCCAGACCTATCCAGGGTGTTTTTGGGTTTTCCTAGAAGCCTTCTTGAACTAGTTTATGACAATCTAACCTCAGATAAATCCAGGATCATCCCTGACCATTCTCTTTAAATGCAGAGGGGCATTTCTGGTTCCATGTTTCTAATTTCTATAAAGATAAACCCTTGAATAGACCGGTATAGTAACTGCTGCCATTAAGCTTAAAATAATTTCATTGATAAATACTTAGGTTGAAATGGAAAAGTTGACATTCTTCATAAAAACCAGACTGCATCTTAACAATTAAAGCAAGATAAAGTGACACTTAAAATATTAGTATGGTATTAGAATTAAAAGCTCTCAGAGAGTACAGACGTCTGCCGAGCAATGACTTGTGGGCATAATATGGGTAACATCCTCCCTATATAATAATAGTGAAGAATCCTTGCCTGGATCCACATGATGATCCAGATCACCCGCAAAATCTAATCACTTGTTCAATATCCATTTTAGATCTGCCGATGACATTTTGAATTAAGTTGCAAACAGAAAGAAAAAGCAACATCTCCAAATGTATGAATTCCACTTAGGTTGAGCTAAAAATCACAATAACTCTTAAATATCACTTTTTACAGCAGGTAGAATAGACTTATGATATTCATTTGTTTATATGAATTACTTTTTTTAAATCTGAAGTTCAGAAAAAAATACTACATTGAATCCTACCGTTCTTTGTAAAGTAAGTTAGTTTCATCTCCCAAAATGTAAAATTGAGGAAACCTAGAGATGAGTTTCAGGCGTTATTCTGTCCCATTCGCCCTTCGTCCTCAGGTGTCCAGCAGTACAGGATTGGAGTTGTTTTTATATTCTCAAACACTCAAATGCAGGGGTGAGGAAACCTGGTCTTCAAGAGCTGGAATCCTGCAGGTTTTCCATGTATTCTGGTCTAGCACACTGGATTTATATCAAATGGATCCAACAGCTTATCAAGATCTGCATAGTGATTCATTTATTTGAATCTGGTGAGTTGAAACAGTGTTGCATCAAAAACTTTCAGGACAATGGCCAATCTTTAATAGTTACAGGGTCAGGAACTCTGGTCAGACCCCATACAATCACAGAACCCCAATTTGAGCCTGTAGCCTGAGAACATTTAGACAGTCTTGCTCTTTGCTCTGATTTTATAAACAAAGATCTGGAATACTGAAATATGATGATCTGATCACAATCCAGGCTCCCGGTGTGTGATGGTCCTTCCCAGAAACCACTGAAGTTGACTCTGAACCATGTTAACGTGCTGCTTCTTGTGTTCATGTGATTCTATCAGGTCACTGTGACAGTTCTTGATGCACGTCTGTCTCAGGGTTCAGAGATCATCATCTAGCTTAGACTTCCTCTCATGTTCTTCATCATGTTCTTCACACACTGAACATCCTCCAGACTGATTTAATGACTGAATGACATTCTGACTGCAGATAATCAAAAGTGGAAAACCTTCAATTATTCTTTGAGGAAATATTGTTTTAAAAGCGATTTTTTTTTACATTTGGAGATAAACATAAGATCCTTGGTCTATCTTTGTTCCTGCAACATCTCTGACTCAGTGATGCCATGTATAAAATCATGTTTGAATTCTGAATTTATTAGTTTGCTTATCCTCATGACTATCCCTGAAATGATCATGCCTAACTTGTATATAAAGAATTAAAAGATGAGAGAAAAACACCTTATTATATTTGGTCTGCATAAAATTAAAGGCCAAACTAAATGTAAGAACAATACTTTTCTTCTTGTGCTCCCAAATTTATTTCCTCAACCTGTACCTTATATACATGTGCCGTTTGTATAGGAGGAATCTACTTTGGATTTAATAATTATTGATGGTGTAAGTAAGGAATTTATTTTATACCCCTACAAAGGTTTAGCCTGTCTTAAATCCTCTGTACAATCATTTTAAATGAACCAGATATATTTAAAATAACCAGATTAGTTTGATAAAAGTCATGACGGAAGCAGCACAGCGTATCTTATGTATGTAGATTAACGTTTAAACTAATAACAAATTTTCTATACATGTGGGTATAAATAAACTAACAACACGATGTGTAAATTTTCCTACGACCCTCAAGATACCCTGCAGATAGCCAGTTAGCAACAATGCTAACACTGACGTTACATCACGTAAGACCCACGTTGATTGCAAACTGCGTCTTTAAAATCAACTCTATATGCCGGTGTCAATCTACTCGTCACACTCAGACCTTTTAAAACGGAGGGTGATGTATAAAGCAACCAGTTTATTCCAGTCACCTGTGGCAGGGGGTGGGGGGACTCTGTGTCCCTAAGGCTCATGTCACCAAGCAAGCGGGCTGCCTCACAGGCCGCCAACCGCATTGAAATCTGGCTGACGCGTAAACAAAGGGTAATACCGGACATTTCAACCTAGCGCAGGCTGTAGTTACCATGAAGTCTCTGTGAAACATCAGATTTTAGCCTCAGAAGGAGTGTTTGTTCACTTCTGGAGAAAATTACTTACCTGAAATCGAAACATCTATCTTCAGACTGTCGGGAAAAGAAGTGCATCGGGAGCAAGGCGGCGCGCAAATGACGCAGCGGGGACGTCGTTCACTTGAGCGTGCGTTTTAGGGCCACGAGCACGAGCACGCATTTGGGCTGAGATGGGGATGGCGCTGCTGTTGTTATTAGTCTAATGCGGGAAAACAAGGTACAACAAGGTAAAACAGGCATCTGTTGCATACCAGGAGCAGAAAAGACAAGAGACAGGTAAACAAAGATTAGGGACATCAGCAGGATTTGTAATAAGATTAAGTTCCCATGTTAGATATGGTTGTTTGAACTATTTCCTCATTCGTTTATTACATTTCACGGAAGTGCGACATCATGTTATAAACATTATTTCATGCAATAACTAAAGTAAACTAAAGTATGGGGCCAGGATTTTGTCATCGTCATTTTTTGTCATTGTTGATATTAATGATGCCACTGATGTGTTTATTCGGAAACAAGTTTGATGTTTTTTTTAAGAAGGTTACCACGTGACCTGTGTTTTTTAACTAAAAAAAAAACTAGTGAAAATTGTAAAAATTTAATGGCCTAAATGTGAAACATGTTCTACTTTAGGCTGCATTGTTAATGCAGAAGTAAATATACTTGCACGTAAGTTTATTAATGTGTATAAATTATGATAAAAGGGGCCTTTTGAGAACTTTATACAAAACAAGTGTTAAGCTGTTTTAACAAATATGCAATAACATTCAGGTGTCATGTTTGCAGAATATCACCTTTATTGTGGCAACCCTTAAAAAGCAGCCAAAGGCTATTTTATTAAAAAAAAGTTTTTAGTTAGGTAATGGCTTGGTTTTGATGTCCTTTAGTTTTATACTATATTTTATATTTGATTTTATCTCCTATGTATTTGTGGACTACTTATATCTGATTGCCTTTATTCTTTAGCCTTTATAAAGCACTTTGTGGCTTTTAATTAGTAAAAGATGCTTCCAAGGTGGGCAAGTACAAATCACAAATTTGTATTAAATCATAATCCTATTATTCATGCTGTATTAAGACATTGTTTGCATAAATTCATGGTTGAATTAAAGTGATTCAAGTTATTCATCTTGCACTTAAAAGCACTGGCACAAGTCCCAGTTCTCACAGTTCTTAGTTTGCTTAAAGGCTTTTATGTTGGTTATTATTACTTTTTTATACCAGTGGGGTTGTAACTATTTATTAATGTATGTTTTTGCATGTGATCTGCAGTTTGTGTGTGTGAATTTTGGCTCCACCATGGTTCAGTGCCAGCTCTGCACGCTGGAGCAGCTGATAACGTCGGGTTTTGGTCATCCTTTTCCACGTCATGGCCTCCAGCTGCTTTTTTGGTTTGCCAACCA
Organism: Pseudomugil gertrudae; assembly: GCA_037177535.1. Taxonomy (NCBI): domain Eukaryota; kingdom Metazoa; phylum Chordata; class Actinopteri; order Atheriniformes; family Pseudomugilidae; genus Pseudomugil; species Pseudomugil gertrudae. The sequence continues at coordinate 27,522,212 of JBAMHV010000004.1, read as the reverse complement.
CTGTGTGACCTTTGAACTCGATAACTTTGTGGAAGTCATGAAGGTAACGTGATGATTTGTTCACATGTGTGTGTCACTGAGTAAACTACCACACAGTAACAGGATCTCTTTACTCAGATGGTGACAGACTGTCAACCGGAGGCCGGTGACTACGGCTTCCACCTGTTTGGAAACATGGAAGATCTTTTACCTGCGCTGCGCAAACCAAAGAAGCGCAAGAAGAAGGTCGGTGATGCTTCTACACGAACAAAACACAGACAAAAATCTCAGCGTATTTACAGAAGAAAAGTTATTTAAGTTATTTAGCTGGTAATTTTGTGTGCACCAACAGGAAAACATTAATTTCTCCTGTTCAAATTCACTTAATGAGACAAAAAACACACATTTTCATTTCAGAAAGTAAAGTTAAGTTTAATTCGAAGTGCTTTGTCAGCCACAATACTTAACCTTTGCAATCTCAAGCCATTTAGTTATTTTTTTACCCACCTGGTTTTCTATTAAGGTAAATATTTGAGTTTTTTAAAAAGTTTTTATGGACAATACACGGAAACACAGAGGGCATACAGGGCAACATTAAACATTATAACATTAAACTCATCCCCTATTGGGCTTTTCTAGGAGGAAGAAAGAAGGGACAAAACATACAAGAATAACCAAAACATGATATTCACTTAATTTTTATACAACATGATGAATTGGCTCAAATAAGATGTGAAGTGCCCTGAGATGACGCTGTCATGAAGTGGCGCTATATAAATAAAGTTGAATTGAATTGAATTAAACATATATTAACTCATTATTGCTCTGTTGAATATTTTCTGTAACAGTTTTTTGGTATCCATTTTATTTAGTTTACCAGGGTATTCCACATGTGACAGTTTAATGGAAAATGTTTAAATGTGGCTTTGTGTTGGAAGATTTTTTATTTCTTATCAACCTGGTGACTGTTTTCACATTGGCCAGCATCATGGCTGACTTATTATCACATATGATCAATAATTTCAGAAAGCAGTAATCAGTAAAGCTTTCAGATGTACACATTAATTAAAACAGCCTCGGTTGTTTGATGAGTTGGTGCCACATAATTATCATTACTTTTTTAAATACCTGTTTATCATGCCCTTTATGAATCACAGCTATTAAATGTGATTATTATAAAAAAATTTCCAGACTATAAGCCGCTACCTTTTCCCCACACACACTGCAGCTTACATACCGATGCAGCTTATATGATTATTTTACCTTCACCCTGGGGTGTGGCATTATTCCCTATTGTTACTGATGACAGCTCTAAGTACCGTACTTAGAGAAATGACCATAAAACTTGCCCAGCCACGATTGTACATGTAATTCCTATATTGGAGCTGCCGTCAGTAACAAGGGTGTGCTGGGTGTTTTGAAAGCACCCGGGTGTTTAAGTTATTTTTAGTCCGTGAATCCACAGCTGACACAAACACAAGTCAATCCCGTTTCAGCACGAATCCAAAGGAACCATACTATAATAGAACATCATGTTCATTGATTTTCTATGTACAATGTCACAGCTCGGGCATCTACGGCTTATAAACCGGCACGGTTTATTTACAGTATTCATTTCCAACCCAACCTTCCATGAGCCAGGTTTCAGACATCTCACTCAGAGATGATTTTAATATTTCTTTCTCTCCTGTCTGCCCATTCTGGCGTTAAGCAAACGCCTTTGTACAAACAAACCTGTTGTGCATGACTATAAAAAGCTGGGACCAAATCAAAGGACACACTTCAGAAATAGAAACACCCTCCTATCTGCTCTTATTCATGGCAAACATCTTTTTTCTCCAGGCTTTGGGGGAGCGGCTTTTGGTGAATGGCATAGAGCCGGGTGGAACGTCTCTTTAATGGTGTGTTTATGTTGCCCACTCAGTTGGAGAAGGAGTACGGTACTTCAGAAACTTCCAGATTAGAGATTTTGTTAAAATGACATTCTCATCCTTCCTCATGTCACCATAGAGTGGATGGATGAGCTGCTGAGCAGGAATCTGACTCTTAAAGAGATGGTTTCCATGCTTAATGTCATTATTTAGAACGTTACTTCTCCATCCCATGAATACATAAAAACTCAATGTGAGGAGTTGGATGTGGACATATCAGATGTAAACATTGAATTTGCATCTGTATGTTGTGAGTATTTACAATCTTTTCATGTTTGTTTGTTTTTTAATTATGAAAATCAATAAAAACACTTTATTTGTATTCTTTCTTTACAGTTTGCATACTTTGTGGTTGGTAACCTGAACTCGGAAATATACCTTGCTTCTGCAAACCTGCCGGCGTTTGTGAGGGAAAACTACGGCTTTGACGGTGACTACCATGTCTCCAACATGGACCGCGTCATTATCAGTTACGAAGGGAGGAGCAGGGTGGTGGAGGCGGTGTATGTCACAGAGCACGATGCCGCCGCCTACGGGAGGTTTCGATCCGACCGGACTCATGAAGTCGTCCCCGAGCTCATCCGAGCTCTGCAGAACCCTCAGCTGGACATCAGCGGCTTTCTCATTCAGATGGGTTACTATGGAAACCCAGACATTTTTGAGGATAGGGAGGAGATTTACAACTCAGACCCTGCCGCACAGCTAATCCTCAGCATGGTGCAAAATGATCACTTTGGATTCTTCTCAGAGGCCTTTAGTGAACACTTGGACATGAACTTTGACCCGTTGAACTATGAGCAGTATGGGCTTAATATAAACTCACACAACAGTCAGCCTATGGTCCATTACGGGCATGTTAAAAGGAAAAGAAAGAAGGCAAAGGCCATCAAGAAACCAAGAGCGATGAGGGAATTGTACTGGGATTACAACTGGAAGCCGTTTTACAAAGGTAGATATCCACTCTGGAGGGAATTCTGGATTTTAGTCCAGTATGCATCTGCTGTGCACTTATTTACAATTCTGTTACTTGACCAAAGGTAGCATGGTGGAGCAGTGGTTAGCACTGTGGCCTCACATCTAGAAGGTTGCTGGTTTGAGCCCAGGCTGGGGAGGGTTGTCCAGCAACCTTTCTGTGTGGAGTTTGCATGTTCTCCCCATGTATGTGTGGGTTCTCTCCGGGTACTCCGGCTTCCTCCCACCCACAATACATGCATGTTGGGTTAATGGCTATGGTTAAAATGTCTGCTTATCATATGTAAGTCCCTTTGGATAAAACTGTCTGCCAAATGACTGAATAGTATAGAAACAAATATTTTACATTAATCTATATAAAGATAATATATTTTTTAAGTCAGTAAAAAATGTATTTTTCTGTTAATTGTAGCTGTGACATAATATTTTGACAAGACTCTTTGCAGGTAGTTTGTAAAGGATGTGAATTGGAAAAATAAAATAATAATACAATATAAAAAATGTATTTTAACTAATCCAAAGGACACAATGGTCCAAGAACAACATTAGTTAGAGAAAGGTTCTCACATCACGGGTCAGAGTATTTTAGGCTTATTTGGGTTGTGTGAGTAGATGAACAGTTTGAGTGGATAATATGTAAAGCTGTTTAAAGGTCAGATTTAAACGCATGTTGATCTTTTCTTGGCTTTCTACCTCCAGCTTTTGATGAAGAGGAGAAGAAGAGGAGGGGAGATGGAGGGTTCAGCTGTTTGAAGATCCTTCTGGGAGTTGGAGCTGTCTACTTGGCAGCCAAATGCATCAGCTGGTGGTTCAGGAACATCTATAATCAGGACTGGAACCAAACCATCATGCAGATGATGCCAAGCAGGACTCCCAGTTATCCACGTACACACATCATGCTGGACTATGTGTACTAGGCTGGGAGAGACACCACCTTTTCATACTGCAAAAATACAGAATGATCAATTTCGTGATCTTGAAAAGATCTTAACCTTTATTTTAACGATATAGTTTGAATCTAGATTTACATTTTTTTATGAACTGAGACAGAAAGGAAATCATTTTAAACTTATTTAGTGGCCGCTGAGTTATTTTCTGAAGACTAAAATGTTTTAAGCTAAAAATATTCAGCTATTCTGACATTACATGTATTTAAACGATTAAGCAGAAAAGCTGCTATCTCATAATCTAATCATATTAGACTTTGCATATTTTTTACAGTTTTACAGACTCAAAGTCCAGAATAAAAGCAAGAAAAATATAATAAAGATCAAACACAAGCACCAAAATTGCTTCTGTTGTTTACAAAGAAGCAACTACACCAGTATTTCTTACTCAAAACTGTACTCTGTAATGAAATGAACCAAAGATAAATATATTTTATGAGATATTTATGAAAACATAACCATACATGAAACCACTGACTGATACAGTATAATCAAAATATGTGCTTTAAGCATCTGGAGAACGCTTTAATGTTCACTTTGTCTACATGCTAAACCTGAAACGGTCATTCAGCACTGAGGTGGATATTATTTGTTTTTTAGTAAAATGTCTGTAATAAATGTTTTAATATGTTTTCACATACAAATCTGGGAAGTTCTGACATTTGTCCTTTCTTTGTCCTTTTTCGGTTCTATAGAGGATAACACCACCATATTTTACAACTCAGACCAAGTAGTATGGAACTGGGAATGTACTGAAAATGATTATTTTTCATAATTTGAGAGTGGGAGTGGGAGCATGTAGACAGCAGTAACAGCAGTGGCCCCATGATGGAGCCTTGGGGCACTCCATGGGGTATTTTTATCTGTTCAAATTTAGTTACCTAAAGACAAAGTTGTCCTTGTCCTTTAAATAGGGCTCACATCAGTTCAGTGCTTCTCCAGAAAGACTTATTACCCAGTTTTCCAGCCAGTATAGACAGACGTTGAATCCAGTAGTACCAGGAGACAAATGCCATTGAATACGTTAGCTAGAGTAGTCTCAGTGCTATGGTTTGGCAGAAATCAGATTAGTTTCAAATCAGTAGAAGAAAACAGGTGTGTCAGGCTCACAGCAGGCGTGTTGCCACATCTAAGCCCAGAACATCAACCAGAGTTGACCAGGGAGGAATCTCAAACTTTACGTTCAATACCTCAATAATAAAAATGCAGAGCAGATTCCTGATAGACTGAACAGACGGGCAACTGAACCTCTTCTCTGTTTTTTTAGAGGATGTTTCAGTAAATATTTACATTGACAAGGTTATAGGGAACAGAAACCACCATGTAACTCCTGAATGTCCCTTTTACCACCTCACAAATGAAGAAGACTCACACAGATTTTTATGTTAACATGCTGAACACAACGTGACTGAAGAACGTTGCTGAGATGGAGCCAGAAGAGGAGATTTATGTCAACCTGGAGGAGCTGAGTGTCACCGCGGGCAGAAAAGAGGAGGCCGGTAGGCCCACAGAATAACCCAGAACACTTTGAAAACTCTTGCTTTTTTAAATAATATTGTTGTGAAATGTATCAATTTTTTTAAATGCATTTTTCATCAACATATTTATAAAAGAAACAAAACATAGGCTGAAAAAGCAGATTTTTTTCAGTTCATCTGTTGTCTTTTTGATATTTTGAATAGTGAATAATTAGGACAATAATGAACTAAGTTTGCTTTGTTTTAACTGATAAACAAAGATATTTACGGATCTCACGTCATTAACACTTATTTCATGTAATGAAAATAGACAATGTGAGAAACTGTGAGCAGATCTGCAAGCGCTGTTTCCTTTAAAGTTTCCTGTAAAATGGACAAAAGTTTTCAGCCTGATGCTCAAACATAATCTGTAACCGACTGGTCGTATTTGTAGCGCAGACTTATTTGTGTTCCTTTAACCTTTTAAAACATGTTTGGCATAACAAAGGTTACACGTTTCACCTCCGGGCTGCCAAACACAACTTTCTTCATATTTCACAACTGATACTGTCGGATGCAAATTGATTAAAATGTTAAATACAAACATTTGAACTTGGGCTGATATTTCAGCTACATTTAGTTTGTTAAAAAACAATTGATCAAATTAAGTTCAGATTTGTTAGAAAATTATTAGTAACAAAATGAAGGTATATAAATATTTTTATTTTAATGGAAACTACTCAAACAGATGAATACCAACATTTTGGAAACTGAATGATTTCTAACTACTTTTTTGTTGATTCAAAATGAAGCTTAAACTGATAAGTCCTTTTTACTGCTTTAATCTGTTTTATTTGTATTAAATTTAAAGCAAAAGTCAGCAAATATTTTCCAATATTCATTGATACTTTGATACTTTTCATATGTTTTATGTGAAGTAATGGAACTTGTGTCCATGCTCTGACAGCTTGTGTTTTTGCTCTCCTTGGTTGTGTTAACACACCCGTCTGTTTACATCAGCAAGCTGACAAAACTTGTGCGATTTGGTTTAGTTTTTCTTCACTAAATGGTAAAAGTATTAAAATGTCATGTGTTGTTATTTAAAGGGGCAGGGGGAGATTTAAGTTCTGATGAGTAAAATTTTGGTGCTGAAAGAGGAACTACTTTTAATCAGATGGAAACCCAGCCCCGGCACCTGTAAATCAAAAATATTATATTTCACTTTATAACTCAAAATCTTAAAAAGTTAATTTGCAAGTGTTGAGAATCTGCTTCTCTAACGTTGACCATGTCTCTTTTATAGACACTGACATGTCATCGGGATGTAGGGCTCTGCTCCCGACCAGTTGAAATCATATCTATCGGGCAAAGTTTATACACATCAATAAGTGTATTTGCAATCCCAAGTCAAATCCAAGTTTCTGGTCTCGGCTCCATCTGTTCTTAGAAATGATAATAAATGCTTAATTTGAACCACATCATCAGAAACCATAATGATTTTTACAACTTTACTCATTACTGAAACCCAAACACATAATTTATTTACACTACAGATTAGTCTTACAAATATTAAGACCTGAATGTGCTGAAATAAATTAAAAGTCATCATTTAAGTGTGCGCACACACACACACACACCCACACACACACACACACACTTCAGATGAATATTGGTTTCTAAGCACAACTGAGCAACCACAATATTTTGTCCTGAGTGATACTAAAATGCTACAAGCTTTTAGCTCATTAAGACCATTTAATAGGTTCTTCCAATACTTTGTCTGTCTGTAGCTACAGCTATAACTCTCCTGTTTAATGTAGATATCTATATAATATAATTATAGCCCTCAGTGATTCAGCCACATCTCAGATGAATATGCATATGTATATCCATCCAGCCATTTTCTACCGCTTTTCCCTGAACGGGGTCATGGGGGGACTGGAGCCAATCCCAGCTCACATCGGGCGAGAGGCAGGGTACACCCTGGACAGGTCACCAGTCCATCACAGGGCCTGCATGTGTATATGTGTAACATAATATTTTTAGACCTGCACTCAACTTATTGAGCATTTTTCATGTTTTACAGCTTCACAGGATGATGTATTTTTGTTGTAACCTCATCACATGAAGTCACATGAAAGTTGTGTAACTGTGCACCTGCAGGATCCAATCCGGTGTGGGCGAGCTCTGTGGCTGAGGAGGAACGTGAAACCTGGTCTCAGTTTAAAGTGGCCACTGTTTGTCTGGGACTTCTGTGTTTCGTTCTGCTGACCTCGGTCGTAGGCATCGCTGTAATCTGTGAGTATTAAAACACTGAGAGGGAAAGAGGATGTGAGCTGCGCAGGTTAGCCACTATTCCCATGTCAGACTCATAAACAAGGTCATAAACAAAGTGTTTTTTGTGGATGGTGTTTTCAGGACATGACCCATGTCCATAACAACAACAATATATATATATATGTGTGACTATGTGTGTGAAAAGAATATGTGACATTGGCATCTGTATAGTGACTGTGATAGTGATAATAATTCTTTATTGGAGTAAATAGAAAGAGTTGGAGTTGCATGAGTGGCATTTAGTTGTTTAATTTTTCTCTTGTTTACTTTCTCATTTTCTTATTATCAAATACATTCTAAATATTATAAAACAATAATAATTAGAAAAAAACATAAAATCTCCTTCTGCTTTCTGGTTGCTCAGATGACCGAGACTTCACTCAGCTGTCTAAAGACCTGGCCAATCATACTGCAGAGAGAAACCAGCTTCTGAGCAGAAACCAGAACCTGACGGATGAGCGGAACCAGTTAGAGACCAGTCTAAGGAGAGCAGAACTGGAGCTAACCACAACAATGAAGGATTCAGGTAAAGATAGAAATCAGAGATTTAATAGAACAATAAGAGTTTATGTTTCTTAACAAAATTAATTCTATAAACAAAGCTCAGATGACATAAATGGTGAGCTGTGTCTCCTCAGCAATGTGCCCTCATGGATGGAGGAAATTTGGCTGCAGCTGTTACCTCTTGTTGATGACAAAGAGCACCTGGGAAAGCAGCAGACAGCTGTGTGGAAACCAGGGAGCAGAGCTGGTAATCATCAACAGCCAAGAGGAAATGGTGAGGCTGTGCATGTCGTACACAAACACAGCATGCATCCATGTATTCCAATGTGATGAAGGTATTCTCCTCCATCAGGTGTTTCTCAGTAAGCTGGGAGCTAATTCAAAGCTTTGGATCGGTTTAAGTAAATCACCAAGCACCAGTGAGTGGAAGTGGACTGATGGAAGCTCACCAACACTCACGTAGGTGATCCCTTCACTACATCTGTTGAACAATACTTATAAGTGCAGATATGAGGATGTGTAAAAACGGACTCTGTGCAGGTACTGGCAGCATGGACAACCATCCTGGAACAACATCATGACTCAGAGATGTGCAGCTTTTAACAGCTTCTCCACTTGGACTTATTATTATTCTCAGTCATGGAGCAGCGAGCACTGTGCTTCGTACCTGCAGTTTGTCTGTGAGAAGCAAGCTGTTTCCTCTGGCACAACATACTAAACATCCATCCATCCATTTTCTAACACTTTTCCCTGAACGGGGTCGTGGGGGGGCTGGAGCCAATCCTAGCTCAGAGCGGGCGAGAGGCGGGGTACACCCTGGACAGGTCGCCAGTCCATAAGGGCCAACACACAAAGACAAACAACCATGCATACACTCACACTCACTCCTATGGACAATTTAGAGTCTCCAATCAGCCTATCCCCAATGTGCATGTCTTTGGACTGTGGGAGGA
>JBAMHV010000004.1:27473946-27486012 GCA_037177535.1 Pseudomugil gertrudae | reverse complement strand
TTGGACCCCTGCCTGATTTCCCTGTGGATTATAACTCTGACTGATTCCCCGGCTCTGACCTCTGTCTGTCCTGTATTCCGAACTTGGCTCCGTCTTGGATTCTCCTGCTACTTCCTGGCTGTAACACCCGGAACAGATTACAGCGTTCTTCGTGAACTTATCATTCTGACTTGAGTAAATAAACATCTTGAACCTTATCTGTCTGTGGGTCCTTCGTAACAATCACCTTTCCTGCTAGAAGTCTGAACATTTCAAACATCTACTCTAATGTTATTTATGTGTCTAATATAGGGTTGCATGGTATACTGGTACTGGTATAGTACGCGATAATAAAGCTTTGAGAACAATACTATACCATCATTTAAAAACAAACAGTGCTTTATTAATTTTTTTTATACAAATATGCAAGTAAATTGGTGCCTGTGTCTTTAAGCGCTGCCAGACTAGAAAGTGTGACTGAGACACTGTTGCTACTGTTACACCTGGATTACTCTATTCAGTCCAATAAAGGCCACGATCCAGCAGGTTTTTGATGTATTTCCACTTCAACACACCTTAATCAAATTAAAGGGATCTAACAACCTATCGAATTAAGCACAGTGATTGTTTGAGTCAAGCGTGTTGGAACAGGATACATGGAAAACCTGCTGGATTGTGGACCTCATAAGACCAAATTGTGTAGCTCTGATCTGCACACTGCAGCTGTAAACAGTAAGATCAGAAGCTCACATGGTACAGTATGTCTTTATGTCCATATGATGGTTTGCATCAAACTCAGGTCCAGTTCAGGTCTGGAGAGATGTGCGTCAAGTTCCTCTGCCGACCTGCGCAGAGCCTCCAGTGGTTACCAAAAGCAAACTGACATGTTTTGTGCATGTGTCTTAACAGTATCATTTCAGAAACTAAACACTGTCCATACCAGATGAAAGGCAGCTGCAGTGGACTCTAAAACACTGTAAGGAGGGACAAAAAAGCTGGAGGACGAAGTTGTAATCTGACTGAAAGTCACTGAGACCGAGACACACAGGATAAATGAATGAATCATCCAAAAGGTCAAAATGACCTGGACTTTTAGCACAAGAGACAAGGTCCAATATACAGAATAAGACAGAAAAATGAGACGTCTTCAGGAAAAGAAAGGTGAAAACTTCTGCAGAAGAATTACTAAGCAAGTCTTAAATTTATCTGCTTCACAAATACAAGCAGAAAAACACCCAGTTGGAAACTGCCACACCTTTCCTATGTTTACCATATTTCTTGAGCTCCATCCGTCTCTTCTCCTCCCTGTAAATCCCATCACACCAGTCCTCAGCCTCAGGCATTTCTATCCTGCTGACGTCAGGTCAGCGTTTCAGTTTTGACCCGACAGATGTGACTGGTCTGATGAGCAGCTAACTGTGAGGTATGTATTAGCCTGACATTGGATTTGTGTGTTTGAAGTTGAGAAATGGGTCAGAAAATGAGAGAAACATTGACTGATCTCTAGTTGTGCTTTTGTAAATGTTGGTGCGAGTGTGCAGTTGAACAGGCGGTGGGTGATGCCCCTCCACCCCCCCCAGAGGCCTCACAGTCCCAGTAACCCGACACTCAGACTTTCACAACAACTACTAGGAGGTGAATCCAAGTTCTGACCCCTCTTACTTTCTGCTTTCACGCAGTAAACATTCAGGATGTTTCTTCCTTTTCATTTTTCTCCCCTTCATCTTAGTCTTCCTCTTGACCTGTTTTAACTTAACGTTTTGTTCTCTGCTGAATCTGCTTAGCTGCTCACTCCCTTCAACTCCCTTTCCATCTTTGTCTCTTACTTTGTCTCACCTTGAAAGAGTCACGTCTCCCGAGTACTGAGTACAGAGTCACTTTTCAGCTTCAGAGAGAGCGCGAGAGAAAAGCAGAAAAAGAGGGCGATGGGCGAGTGAAGGCCAAGATCAAACGATCCATATGAAGCGCAACATTAAACAGTTTGGGACAAAAAGAAAAAGAAAAGACACAAACTTGAAGAGATGAAGATACAGCTGATACCACAGTGAATGATCCTACAGTAGTGCTGGGTGGTACATCATTTTTATTTTTATTAGGACACACACCACTTGTCCCATTGCTAAAGCCAGGCCATGTCTTCAGAAAGAGAATCACATAAATTCTGGTTCATATGACACATTTTTTGTCATTTACACATTGCCTTAAAAATAAAACCATCTAAAAGGTTAAAAGGAACATTGGAAACATGACACAGCTGGTCACTGTTTACATGAGGACATGGAGGAATTTCTTAAAAAATCTTAAGGCAGGGTCTGCACACTTCGGAGTACTCCATGTAAACATGATAAAAACAGAGTGGGGGACAAGAAAAATGAACTGTTTAGGGTCTTATGTGGTTTAGAGGAAGAGATTTGCATTCAACAGTCTGCCTGTTATTTCTTTTCCTTTTTTTAATCTAATCCCCAAATATGGCACAGTGCCGGAATTTCATCACCCCTGGTTATTTCATTTATTTCCTTTAAGAATAAGTGAGATAATAATAATTTTTTGTACTTTAATGTTTTATTGAAGAATAATTCCATTTAAAAAAGAAACATTATTGGTCAACTGAGGCTTAATCTTCAGGGGAATTATAGATTATTATTCTGGGGCCTGTATAGAGGAATCAGATCACTAGATATTCAGATTTTCAATAAAGTCATCATTACAAACACAAACTTAAAATAGCTGATGAAAATTATAGTTTTTAAGGTTAATGCACAAAAGAAGCAAGCAAAGGACAAAGTCCTAGTTAAGATGTTTATTATCAGTTTGGTGTGTGGTAGAGGTGAGCTCTCATTCTGAATTTAAAGAAATACTGTCTATAAAAACATCTTGTGGTCATAATGGTCACTTCCTATTAGCTGCAAAAGAAATAGCTACCACTTAAATTCAGGAACAACCCAAACCCGTTCCATCTGAGCTTATTTTGATGAACTTTAAGCAGATTTTACACAGAATTAAACCCAGTCTGCTGCTAAAGTAGACATGCAGGTGCAGCTTTTCCTCCCTGTTTATTTCCTGCCATAAACTGTTTGTTCCACTAGGTTTGTTGTGCGTGTAAACAAAGTCAGTGTAAATGTTTGGTGCCACTCCCTACCACCCCCCTCCGGTTCTTGCCACTATGATCCCCCCGCTTGGTCCCCCGAGACCTGTCCCGCCCCCTCCCTTTGCAATGACCCCAACGGCCACAAGGCTTTGTGGGGGTCTGGGAATGCATCTCCTTCAGAGGACCAGCTGGAGCCAGCGTAGCCGGAAGAAAAGATGCCATCAGTGTCTGGAAAACAGACCCACAAAGAAACCAATGGCAAGTTGGTGCAGAGGAGCTCAAATCAAAACTCCCACTTTCAACCTTGAATAAAAACGGACCAACGTGATATTGTTTCTCATATAAAGTCATACTCTATGCTACTGAAGCTGGACGAAACTTTCATTTGGACTTTGTAGATACTGAAACATGTTTAACAGTGGTTTAGAAATTAAACTAATTTTGTGATAACGAGCAGTTTTTATTCTCAGGCTCAGTGACTACATGTGAAGCAGCAACTCAGTTTAAATGGGACGATATGAAGCTGTAAGCAACAGGAAGGTGATTGTTCATAGTAAAAGCTTTGTCAGATTCAAAATGGTCCATTACGTTGTTGCCTCGCATTTCTTTTTATCCTCGGGACAGAAAAGATCCAGGAAGTTTGATCATCCTGATATCTGGGAGCGGGAGCACCTTGGCTGGGATGAAGCTTTGTGGGAACATGGCCTCCAACTTGTCACACGTGCAGCTGTTTAAGGGACAGAGAGTGTCTGTCCGGCATTTCATGAGTAGTTCTACTCTGAGCTCAACGCTTGTCTGCTAGGAACAGCCAATGGAGTAATTCCTGTCATTTTAAACCACTTCCACGTCAACATTCAGCTTGTCATGTCTGCTCTGGCTCCAATTAGCTGTGATGGGAACAAAATACGATATTCTGCTTTCCCCAATGTGACGGATATTTATACTTGTGTTATTGTTATAGTAAGAACTCCAAATCTGTTATCTAGAAGTATTGGATGTGTCCATGGAGCAAGACATCTGGTTCAATAGAATGGATCATTAACAGACTTATGCAGAACTTGACAACAAACTGTGGAGATTGGTTTTATTTGATCGGGGGTGTTGCAGTAGGGCAACATGCAATGCCTGCAGGGCACAGGGCCTTGAGGCTTTGGAGCTCCTCGTCTTATAGCATCAGGTTTAAGGGTCACTTTCATCGACTCAATCAGAAACTAAAACCTAAATCGGTTTCAAGCACAGGTCACATCTAAGAGGTTTCCTTCGTCCCCAGAAAACACCATCACCGTTGCTACTTTTCAAACAACCTGTCACCATGGTTACTAAGTAAATGAGGAGAAGCAGCTTTGTTTAATCAGCAAGAGAAGAAGGCTGTTTCTCAGTAGCAAGTACGTTATGATTAATTATTGAGCTTTAATATCTACAATAAATACAAGAACATTCCTTCTAGGTCTACGTTTTAGTTGTTTATATCTTCTGTTGCCAAAATAACAAAGAAATTAAGCAATAAAGTAAAAGAAATTCCAAATAACCATCTCTGCTTCCAAATGAATCCTATATTTGAAATACTATATTTCATTCAGAAAAAAGATTTGGGAGTCAACTTCCTGGACATGAGATTTTAAAAATGGTTTGAAATATTTCTTTAGAAACGCAGGAAAACCATCCAGTTAGCTATGACTTTCAGCTTAAGTAATACTGTAACAGTGGAAATAAAGAAACAAGCTCACATAACTGGAACGAAATACACTTTTATGTACAGACCAATGCAAACTAACCAGTAAAAGTCATGGATCTCTCGCCGAATCTATGACGAAAACTTTACGTCATAGACAGTTTAAGACTAGTCTATTTGCATCTGTATAACATAACATTCAGTGGACACTGCTAAGCTCCTCACATTGCAGTATATCCGACCTGAGCCGTAGAGACCCAGGTTTTTGCTTTTCTAAATGCTGCTGCATAGTTCGGTGCCTGTTGCAACCAGATATGTCAGGATTGCACATGAAACGTAAAGTTATGATATAATTATGATATAAACAATTAGTTTTTTCCAAATAATAAAAGAAACTATTTGATAAGTCTTCCTCTGCCACAAACCACACTTATATTATTTCCTGTTCCTATCATATGGTCTATACAAGATCCTTTATGGAAAGTGATGATATTGAGAAATCTTTATGACTGATAAATACCACCATTAATAAGGAAATCAAATAATGGTGATATCTTTTGTGCAGAAGAACCCATAGATTTCATTAACAGAACTGAGACAAGTTATAAATGAGTGAAAACTTTTCATCTTTCTGATCAAACTTCTACAACGTGTGTGTTAAAACCTCAATGGGTCAACTTGCCTCCGTTTGGGAAAATCCAACAATGAAGGAGAGAATCTACTCTCCCCAATTATCTCCCCCACTACTGCACACACATCTTTCTATTTCTCCCATGTCAAAGCAAACACCGAAAGGCCCTCGGGACTTCTGCCAACTGACAAAATCTCTCGATAAAGAGATGCGGGGGGGACGCCCCATGAGGAGGATGACAGAGAAGAAGGACAACTAAAGTGAACTCTCTGCTCATTAGGCCTTGAAATATTCCATTCTCTTCACAGAATCAATGTCTCTGTGTTTCTTTTCTTTGTGTGAGGAAGGTGCAGCTGCTGTGTGTGAAGGAGTGTGTCAGGCCTTAAGTATGCAGCTAACTCCGAGCTGCAGTGGTCATTTACAGCTGCTCCAGACCATCATAGTGCTGGATTTCTGCCTGATCTCAAGCTGTAGACGGTGAAATCAGATTCACACACATACACACTGTTTTATTGTTGTTGTTAATGCCACTTTTGGTAAAAGTCTGAAGTTCGGGAGTCATGGTAACAGAAAGGAAGACAGAAACAGAGAATTCATCCAGCACTGTTTCTGCGTCACACGCGAGGAATGCAAGAAGTAGGGATTAATTTGTGTGAAATTCACCAACTTAATGTCCACCATTGAGAGGGTTTGGGTGTAAGAGAGGGGTTGCATTTAAACCATGGCATCACTTTTTAACTCTCACACCTCCACTAGATCGCTAATACTAACAGATGATATCAGTTTTATCATCAGCACATTTTGAGGATCAGCGGAGTGTGACTCTGTTGGGTAATTGTGATGGATAGTTTATCTACAGAGGTTTTCCAGGCATTTGAATCCCACCTCGGAGGATTGACAATGAGCTACAAATGATGATGAAGTCACATTCTATTAAACTTCCCCCCAGTCAGCTGTCTTAAATTGGCTATAAACCACAGAACTGAAAGTTCTGGTCTTCTACGGCTGGGATAAAGCAAACAAGCAGGCCGAAGTTAGGGAAAAATACCTTGAGGTTTTAAGGGTTAATGTCCCAACAAAGATGCTGCTCATCCAGGCTGGATTTGGCTTAATGTCAGGCTCTCCACACAGATGCATGAAACAACATGGCACCGCAACAACATCCGACTTCTGTTCATACCAAGAAACCTGAAGCCCCAGATGAGCCCCACTTGGGCCCAAAAGCCAGAAGTCCAATAACCATCTCCTGCCTCCATGAGCCTGAATATCCTCCATTTATATATAAACTTTGCTACTTAAAATTAGAGTGCATATGACTTACCAACTGGGCGGGAAAATCGTCCAATTATCGCGCATTTCAGAATGTCCATTATCTTCCATTTTTACTAATTAAATGTTAATTTATTTTTAATGTCTCGTAAAATAAAATGCTGTTAAGTGTCCGAGTGGTGCAGCATGATGTCCTTGCAGGGTTTGTCCACTAGATGGAGCTCTGACCTTATTCAACTGTGAGTCGTCTTTCATAGCTGCATGTCCATGACCGCTTTATGCAAAATAAAAGTGTTATTAATAAAGTTTAAAATAACTACTATTTCGATTTTCAGGTGTTTCCATTAAACGGTGTTTATCACATAGGCGGATGTGTTTTTACGATAATTGCAACACGCGCAATGTTATCATGAAGCATTATTTTGGGTTTTTCTACACGCAGTGGAACATTTACTACAGCTTTCAGAGCCATCCTCCTCATTTCCATTTATAAAACCTATTAAAACTGCATTTCCCTGTTCTTTACTCTATACTACGCCATCTTAACCAGTCACATGACCTACTACGTGACGTCTGGGGTCATGTAATTGCGACCAAAGTGTTTCCATTACACGTTTGTGATAAACTTCTACATTGAAATATCTGAAAAACCACCTCTTTGAGCACAAAAACTTTTTTGCAATACTAATTGAGTTTTTTTCTTAATCTAGGTGTTTCCATTAGTGGATTTTGCACAAATCTCGGGCTAATGGAAGCTACCCAGTAACACGCAGGAGTAGCTAGAGTCAGGAAACATTACAGCAGTGGGTTGAGTAGAGTCAACAAGTAGCTCATAACAATGCTGTGAAATTATTAACTCAATAATTCTCCAGTTTTGCAGTAATGTGTGATTTCTTGCATTGGTCATGCTTTTAATTTACGTTGCATTGCTAATACTGCTTGAAGGTTTAACAGCAAAGTTTAGTCTAAAGTTTGAAGACAGTGAATCAGATGAAGAACATTTCATTACTAGTATAAAACACCACACCCAGATACTGTCTGCACAGCTGCGTGCTCATAAGAAAGCTTTTGTACAGACAAAGCAGCTTCATACTGGAGGGTTGCACATTTCTGGGTTTCATCTCACTTCAAACCGGTTCTTCACATTTCACCAGTGAAAAAGAAACAAGAAACTGGTTCTACATAAGTTTACTAAGTCCTGTCAAAACTCTAACTCACAGCTGTTTACATTATTTAAGATCAAATCTGTCAAACCATCTACCAGTAATACCCCAGTCGTATACTATAAGTTAGCCTTACTGAAACTAAACTAAATCACATGTCTAAAAACAGCAAGCAACACACCCTGATATTATATAAATGGATTCCTCAGCACAGATTCCAAGGTAAGGAGAGCCGCCAGTCTGTAATCACAGTTGGGATGTTCACATGTAAATTAGAGCTGAACAACATATTTAAGCATCATCGTCACAATCTACGTGTGTGACAGTCAAAGCAAATGAGCACAACACGGCTTTGTCAATTTTAAGGGTGTCTGACACACAGGTTGGTTTATTTTAAATGGCAATAAACAAACCTCTACAATAAAACAATTCACATTGGCGTCTCAGACAAATATACTTGTAACATTCACAAAAAAAAGGGCAAATTGGTGGAAATGTCATAAAATTTGCTCAGTAAAAGCCAGAAACCATTATGTAGGTCCCTTTGGATTTTTTTTTTTTTACTTGTAATTGATGTTTTAGAGAAGTACAGATAAGTTCAGCTAAATTTGACCTCAAGAGGGCCAAACTAGTAAAATAGCATTTTTTAGCAGTATTTTTGCTCACTGAGCTCCATCATGAAGTCAAACCAGACAAGCTTCTGTGTACTGTGTGCATATGAGCTGGTAAAACTTCACACACCTTCATAATAACCAGGATTGTGTCTGACATCCAGATGTAAACACACAAATTAAAGCACAGTTTCCCACAAACTGCTGAGTTTCTGAACATCTGGCTGACTGCTGTTAGACAACATCAGGATCACAAGGCAGAAAAATGACTTTAGCAAATAAACTGTAAACACAGTGAAACTTTCACCATAATCAGAGACATTATAAACATAAGTCCATCATCTTCTTCGCTGCGTCTTACCTGTGTCCTGTCTGAACTGGTGCATGGACTGGAGATCTATGATGTACGGAGAAAGCCGGTTGTCGACCTGGCCGAGGACCACGCTCCCTCCGCGGGGGTCGCTGCTCCGGATGGCCGCCTCTATCTGGTGGGAGACGGCGGGGCTGTAGGGCCGCCACCGGCCGTGTTCGTTGAGCCATTCCCACACCACCACAGCAGAGGCCAAGAGCATGTTGTTACTGTTGGCCCTGGAGAGTAAATTAAAGATGAAACACAAGGAAACAGTTATGAGTGGAGGAGTGTGGTTATGTGTGTGAGGTGTTAGCTAGAATCAGGGCTCGCTGCTGGAGGCTAACCACACAGCAGACAAACAAAACAATCTTTTTTATTGTCGTCAATAGTTTTAATCTAACCCTCTCTGTTCGGAAAGGCATTTTTCTACCTCGTGATGAATTAATAAAGCCAGACTGTCTACCAAAGCTTACACAAAGCCGTCTTCTTTTATGGGGCGGGGGGTCTTACATGGAGCGGAGCTAACGCCGGCAGAGAGCGATACATTCTTCCACGAAGGTCCGGGCTCTTCGCATCGCCGCAGCTGAAAGCAAATCAAGGTCCTCGGTGGATTTTCTGTGTTATAAGGCTGTAATAGGAGGTTAAATCAGTCCCGCAGTGAGCGGACGACAAAGCGGCCTGGTTGTGGTGGTTCCTCCTGGTCCAGACAGAGGAACAGCCGCTACTCTCCAGCCATTTACGGCCTCTTCCCCCCACAACCGCACCGTCGTCAATAATGTAACGCCTCCGTGGGTCCGTGTCAGCGGGGTCTGATCGATGAGCAGAACCGGGTTAATAATGTGTCTCTGTGGAAGTGTTTTTCTTCCCCGGAGTTTGGGGCGTAGCAAAGCAAAATGTTGACAAAGTGGCTGCTGCTTCCAACGACACAATCTCACTTGTTCCCTGAGCCGGAGGGAGCGACCAGAACAGGTTCAGCTGGTCTGGATCCCAGAACAAAAAGCCCGGTTACCAGATAGGACCAAATGTGGGCTTTTATGCATTCTTACAATGTCTCTGAGGGTGAAACTTATTATACGTTCTATAATTTAATGATGTTTTATTTAAAAAGTAGGCTTGATTAAAATATTCACCTGTGGATATGATCTTCCTGGTCCTCCCTCCTAATCCACAACGTCTGGAACAAACTTTACCCTTTAGGTTCCACCATGGCTCGGTTTGTCTCTCACTCTCTCCCACGAAGACAAAGTCTCTTTTTCTTTTGACAAAAAAATATATAAACTCCGAATAGAGAGGAAACAGGTTTCCTCCAAACAAGTCAGGAAAAGATGTTTATCTTTTGTCGTCCATGATCACTCCATCGAAGGGAAACTCGTTGTGGGAGCGGAGAGCAGCCCCCACCAGTTCCCACCGCTTACCACGCCTTCAGGTCCGCCTGTTGGATAAAGGAGCGAAAACAAATCCCAGAGTTACAACTCTGAGCAAAAAGATCCCGATATTTACACTGATTTGAAATGTTCCAGCTGTGCTTCTCTGTAAGTCCTGGTGCATTAGTCCAGTTCCCTTCTGCAGGAGAAACAGCACTGATGAACACACACTTGGTCCAAGTTAAACTTTAGCTTTCCCCTTTCTGCTTTCTAGCTACATTGAAAAGCAGTTAAATGCTCCCACCTGGTGGACAAATGTGGGATGCCGTCTAAATGTCTTCCCCATCTGTTGCATTGATTTATTTAATATCTGTGGATCACTTTTATTGCTTAAAGTGATAGAAGTTCAGAAGATAGAAGATCAGAAATTAAATTGAACTCTTGCAGACCAAGAGTTAAAAGTTGTGAACATTAACAAAATTAAAATACTTTGGTCATAATCACAGATTATTTATGTAAAGATGATGTCTACCGCCAGTGCTGTAAACTACACAAGGATGTAAAAATAACTCTTTTTAGAGTATACTTCTTTTTATAGTGCTCATTTATGGTGCAATTTCACTAAAATGAAGAAGCATCAGGTGACATATGCGTTTATGGCATATGCTGCTTTTGCGTGCATACATTAGTGCAAAATATATTTTATAATTTTATCATGTTGTATGAGAGCCGAAAAAAAACCATGATAATATTCATATGTGTCGATTGAGAGGGTGGTTAGGACTAAGCCAAAATTAAGTGACATAGGGTATTTCTCCTGTTTTGGAAGAACTGGAATAAATGTCGGTCTATGTATAAGTTGTTGTAATTTTTTCTGGTTGATATGGAACAATGTGTCTGCAATTATTAATAATATGATGATTATTACGCACATAATGGGGCGGCAGACGCTCCCAAGCCGGCTGTAGGTCGAGGTCATTCTTGGTAATTCTTGGTAGTGAGAGCCAATCAGCTCTCGGCCTGTAACCAAGAATTTAGCCCGTCAACCAATGGCATCCTTCGTCTCTGCCCAAGTCCCGCCCGGCAACTACCAAGAATTAACCAATCAGAGGACTTCGTTTATTTTTAGGCCCGCATTAAGAGGAAAATATACCGGAGAATTTACTTTTTACAACATCGCTCAATCTTCTGATCAACATTTTACGAGGTAAGTACAGTTAGGTCGCTAATTTGTTTCTCTAGACATTTTTTAAATGAGTTGGCTGTGAGGGTTATCAAGCAATGCCTGTTTGATTGTATCCACGCTCGTAATAAAACTGTTGTTATCAAACTTTTCAACTCGCCATCACTGTGGTTGAATTCATGGTAAAGTGGTACAAATACATTTTTCTGCAGGATACTATGCTAGTTTAATTAATCAATTAACGTAATTTTACAAACTGGCGTGTTTTTTATCATTACAGTAGGCGTAATGTGTAATTCCTCAAACTTGATTTCTGTAACTGATCTGATAAAGGATTTTCTTCTAAATGCGAGCCTAAAAATGAACGAACTCCTCTGATTGGTCAATTCTTGGTAGTTGCCGGGCGGGACTTGGGCAGAGACGAAAGATGCCATTGGTTGACGGGCTAAATTCTTGGTTACAGACCGAGAGCTGATTGGCTCTCACTACCAAGAATTACCAAGAATGACCTCGACCTACAGCCCCAACAATTAGCTTATGTGTCGAAAGATACATAAGCACCGAAGTTTGACAAACCGATGCCGTTGTTTCACTAAGCGAGGACAAGTTTTGTCGACGTTCCGTTGATTAGAAGACTAACAACTGAGAAAACTTATTCAGGAAAGCAAAAATCAAAACAGACCAGGGTGCTCATTTATAAAGCTTGCTTACGCACAAAAAGCAGCGTAAGTGGATTTCTACGGAAAGTTTCTGA
>JBAMHV010000004.1:27451839-27463946 GCA_037177535.1 Pseudomugil gertrudae | reverse complement strand
AGAGAAACATTTTATTAGTAAGTTTACTATAAATGTCAACGTATCAGATTCACCAATTTGATTACCTGGAAGTCCACGACCTTATTTGTCAGACCCACAGCAAATACTGTGATGTAATAGAATAGGGAATAGAGAAAATAAAACAGAAAAATATGACCAAAAAGAATATAAAGATATATGAGCAGCATCAGGAAGGAATAAATTGACATTTTCTATATTCATAAACACTTAAAAAGTGAACAAAAACATGTTTTTAAGGGCTAAAAAAGTGGATTTTGCATGGTATGTCCCCCCTTAAGGATTTAAGACTATGAGGATTCTTTTATAAAACAATGGTTGTTGTTTTAATTGAAGCTGGTTTTTAGTTAGACAATGTTTTATATATATTTTTTTGTCTTTTTTAATCACTTTTTCTGCATTTTGGTTTTATTTTATTGTAAAACACTTTGTGGTTTTTACCTGTAAAGGGCGGTACATAAATAAATGTAAGGCTCTGCACCCGACTGTGATGAATCTCATCTGACCCGATATAACACACAAGTCATACCTTGATTTTAACATGTCTGTTACACACTTTCACACACTTTTGTTGTGGGTTGTGGAAGAAAGCGTTGATCTCTGATCCTCCTCTGGTTTTTCCACCAGCCTCCGTTCACAGCCGAGAACAGGAAGAAGACCATCGATAAGATTTTGAAGTGTAAACTCAACCTCCCTCCATATCTGACAATCGATGCCAGAGACCTCATCAAAAAGGTGTTTACACTCTCACATAAAATGCACACACTGATCTGTTGTTCTTCTGTTTCACTGGATCAGCAAGAATCCATCCCTGGAGGGAGGGGGATTGAGCCAAACTCCCCTCCCCAAGCACACACTCTGATGAACAGCCACAATAAAAATAAATGCGTGTGTAACTGCTCATTATGGCCGACTGTTACTGCATCCAGTGTGATGAATGTGGACACGTTCAGGGTGTTTTTCATCTGTCACGACTCTTTCGTGCATCTGGGAGTAATTATCATGTTCAGATTTAGCCGGTGTGTGTGTGTGAAGTTTATTCAGTAGAGATTTTAATGGCCTTCAAACACACAACCAGCAAACGGCAACTTGTCCAGATTCCTGTAGGTTTGTTTGCAAGGTTTGTTTTTGTTGGTTTGTTCTTTGGTGGGTGTATCAAGTCCTGATCAGAGGGAGGATTCTGATTTACATAAAGGACTCCATTCATCCCCCGCTTAAACACCCTGACTCTGGTTTTTATTGTTTGCAGAACAAACAATGGGCTTGTTCTTTTCTTCTTGTAACCAAAAAAACCAAATAAAAGGCTATAAAACCTGAGGGGGAGGATTTGTTGTTAGATGTTGTGCTAAAAAAGAGCTTAAAATGTGTTTGCAAAGACTGAAACTCATTTCGGTCAACCAGTTAGTTGTAATGGAGAATGACAGAACAAAGTTTTGGCTCACGGGTTGAAGTGAATTATGTCTTCCTGTCTTCAGCTGCTGAAGAAGAATCCAGCCCAAAGACTCGGCTCTAGCAAAGCAGACTGCGCTGACATCCAGGTAACCCAATGTCGCAGAAAAATACCAGAAAACAGGGTTTGTGGATTTTGGGGGCTTCTTTAAAAATCTGTTCAATTCAGCTTTATTTGCACAGCACCAGTAAGCAGTTCATTGTAGTCCAGTTATTACCCAGTTAAAACAAATCCACTATACTGAGTTCATATGAAGTGATTTCTTCATTTATCTTTAGGGAACTAGACTACTTAGCATGTCCTTTCAGGTTTTCCTAAAAGGTCCATCAGTCTGCTCCAGACCAGAAAAGTGTCTCATGTAACTCCAGTTCCCGGGTCTTTAAACTGGCATCATGTGTCAGAGGGACTCACCAGATCTCTCAGGTTATCAGGAATACGTCTACTTTCTGTTCCCAGACAGAACTGAACACAGAGAGGGAAGGTTTAAAGCCCAAACTGAAAGTCTGCTTTCTGAAGCCAGTTTGGGATCTGGACCTACTGCCTTAAGCTAAACTGGGAGATGGTTCTGCTTCCTGAAACCCAAACTAGGTGCTGGTTCTGGTAGCTGAAGGTCCATTTTCTGTTCTGAACCAGAGCAGAACTGTTGTGGCTGGTTTTATGCATGAAGCAGGAACTCGGTGGCAAAATTTTTTTCAGGGTTTGATGAAGGTGATGCAGTTATTTTCTGAAATAAGGTGTGCACATTTTAATCTGTGATGTTCTATTTCTTGGCAGAAACATCCATTCTTTAGGCACGTCAGCTGGGACCACTTGCTGAACAAGAGAGTGGAGCCACCATATAAACCACAGCTGGTGGTCACCTTTCATTTCTTTCAGCATGAATGTTTTCTAAATGTTTCCTTTTAATGATGTTTTCACTTAAAAAATGTTTTTTTTTTTCTAAATGTGTGATTATTTTTTTTCTCCACCTCCGGTTTTTGGCACCCCCGCAGCATTCAGATGAAGATGTGAGCCAGTTTGACACCAGGTTTACCCGACAAACACCAGTGGACAGTCCAGATGACACCACATTGAGCCACAGTGCAGAGCTGGCTTTTGCCGTGAGTCTCCTCCTTAACGCTCAGATTAATGCTCCAAAAGCGTCCGAGTCCCTTTTTCACACTGAAATGATCATGTTTTCCATTAGGGTTTCACCTACGTGGCTCCATCCGTACTGGAGAGTCTGAAAGAAGGTTTCTCATTCGAACCCAGATCACGTCCTGTACGCCGCCACAACAGCAGCCCTCGCACACCCATCAGGTAACCCTCCCAAAAAGCCAACTTTATTTATACAGCACATTTAAGGTCCAGGTAAACATTACTGACCTCTAGTGGAAAAAAATGGGCACAGCAACGATTTGATTAGCACAGTTACGACTATACGATGCCGTCGGTGCCCAAAGTTTTAATCAGGTTTTGTCATTTATTTATTGTTCCTGAAGGGAAACTTGCTGTAAAACATGTCCTCAAAGGGAAAACATCCCAATATCAGACCAAAAAATTTCTGCTCGCTTAAACCAAATATAACTCTCGATAAGATCGCCAAATAAAAAAGATCTAAATAAAAAAAAAATCATTACTATTAATGGAAACGTGGACAGGCAGGTTAACGACCCACACAGTGCTCTGGTGGGATCTGAGAGATGAAGCAGAAAGATATTTACACCCGAAACGATTCAGATGTATAAATCTCTTTGCACGCTTGTTTCTGCACATCTTTAAAGGGCCTATATTATGCAAAATAAACTTTTATGAGCTTTTAACCTTCTATTTGTGTTAATTGTACCTTTAAAAAATCCCCAGATTATTTTTATTTTTCATACATATATATTTATATCTGTGAAAAGAAGGGTTTGGCTCGAGCAAAGTAGACGCCTGCCCTCCGTGTGACGTCACACTGAGGTTACTCACCCTCCCCAACACTCCCCCCTACCAGGAAGTACCTGCTGCTGCTCGCTTGTCAACAGACACGCCTCCCACACGCCGACTGCAGCCACACTGCAGACTCGAGTCGCTCCGGCTTTGTTTAGCTTTGTTTTTGGTTGTTGGTTGGTTGTTTTTGAACCATTATTTTTGTTGTGGATTGCCAAATAACATACAATGGTAATCACCATGGCCAATTTGAGAAAATATGTTTTCAGTTGTGCAAACGTGGGCACATTATATAACCTACCAGAAAAAAAAGCTACGGGAAAAGTGAGTAACGTTCATATTTGGAAACCCACAACAGGAAGTGTGGAAACATCTTTTTATTTGCAAGTGACACTTTTCCAAAGAGCTTCCAGAACTTCTGCCTTTTTAAAAGTGAATTTACTTCCAAGATGATTTTACAACCTGGGCGATTCCCACCATCAGAGGATCAGCGGGAGAATCAGCAGTGAGTACGACGGCAGCAGGCAGTCAGTCATGCAGTTTCCACTTTCATAGTTGTTTGTTTGCTACTGAAGCACTAAAGAAATCCTCTGTGTAGCCTAATAAAATATAATCTTGAACGCTATCTGCGTCGTCACATTTCCGGAGCGGCTGCCGGTAATCAGCTGATCACGGCAGTGAAAATCCCGTCTGATTGTAATGATCTGATAAAATGACATTAAATTTATTGCGGGGTTAATGATCTAGTTTGCTGCTTACTATAAACTTTTATCCAATAAAGTTTCAAACTCTGCATTGTGTCAGTATGAGACCGTGACGGTGTGACAGTGTGACGGTGTGCGCCTGTAGACAGACAGACAGCCGGAATGATTTTACAGTTGAGCGGCTGATATCTCTACTGATCCTGTATCTGTGCAAATAAAATAGCTATTTATACAGTTATGACCCTTATTTAGAAGTCACGGGAGCAAAGTTTCTGTTGATATGTTCCGCTGCACAGCAGGAACGATCAGACATACTATTTTTGCAGTCCACCTGTTGGACTGTTCATGTGTTGGACTGTTCATGTGTTAGTCAAATAGATTTTTATATAAACAAACGTATCACAATGAACACCTGATTCACGCATTAACGCAGAAACTTCTTGCTGGAGCTTCCGGGTGCTTCTGCTTTGTGCACCTTAAACTCTGGGTCGGATTCTGGATCCAGGACATACGGTTCAGCACAACGCACTGCCATGATGGTGTGCCACGTGTGCACACCACGGCTGCTGTTTACACCACTACTCTAAACTACTGTGTGAGGTTACGTCACGGGGTGGGCGGGGTAATATGAGGGTCTCATTGGGGCGGATGAGCGTGAGGAGCAGAAAGCAAGCCATAGTAAGCCGTTCCCAGTACCGGGTAAGAGACCTCACAGCAAGAGATGAGTGGAATGACAAAACTATAGTATGGTGCATGTTGTGAAATGCATCTTATTATTATAAATGTGCATAGGATGCACTGTGAAACGACAAATATAGCATAATATATGGACCTTTAATGGATGAATCTCAACTGATTTGGATCTGAGTGCAGCTTCAGAACCACCTGCTTAAACACTGGTGAACAAACCACAGTTGCTTTGGGGTTGATAAACAACGCAAACACTTTATAGGACTTTATGATACTACCCTGTGATAAAATAGAGTAGTATCTCCCATATGCTACTATCCTATATGATAATTAGTCCATTTTGACTCTTTAATTTTAGTTTCATATGTTTAACTCAATCCTTAGGGTTTGGGGCGACAACCTCCCCTTCCCAACTCTGCCAAAAAATAAAAATAATATAAAATGATTTAAATAAAGTTTTTAATTCTTTTTGTGCAATTTTAAAGAGAGCAACAACGGTGATGGTCGGGGGTGTGCCTGGGTGGGCGTTGTCCCTCTCGGGATGTGGCGGCTGCTCCTGTGTGGTCCTCTGGAGGTTTCCTGGGTACTGGTGGTGGTCAGTGTTTGCACTCTGGGTCTGGCCGGTTTTTCCCTGGTGGTGTCTGTGGCGGGTCCTGGGGGTTTTCCGCCCGAGTGCACGGGCTGCCCTCCCGGTTGTCCGGTGCAGGGATGGGGGGGGCGAGGGTGTTTTGTCCTGTCTAGGCACATCAGGGGACTAGTTAGGGTTCAATGTCTTGCCCAAAGACACCTCAGGGAAAGCTTAAAAAGTAAATATTTTTCAATGTCACTCTGAAAAACATCATTCTAAATATTCTGTGATGGCTGGCGACCTGTCCAGGCTGATGGCTGACATAGGCACCACCTTCCCTTTGACTCTAAATTGGATTAAGGTGTATAGGAAATGAATGACTCAGCAATAATAGATTCAGCTGCATGCTCATGATCTTTGCGTAACACCAAATCAGGAGTGTGACTGTTTCCATCTTCGTCTCCATGGGAGATTATTCTTGCAGTCTGTGCTTTTATTATATGAACGTTTGGTTTAACTTGTTAAGGGAATGTGGCCCTTTGAGCAAGGCAGCCTCCAAGCTCTGCTGAAACATGGCAGCCTAATTTTTTAGTCATGCCTTCCTTCTAATTTCCCCACTTTGTCTCGTTCCAGTCCTCTTAAATTTTCTCCTGCTGGCCCATTTAAGTCCAGTCTGGATGGAGAGCCGGACCTTTTCTCTCCCACCTCTCCACCCGCACCTCCACCTCCTGTGCCGCTGGAGAACGGGGCTGCCAGCCAGCCCATCAAGACCCCGGCGAGGAACAAGAAGAAAGGACATCGGCGATAAGGAGGTGGAAGACGTCTCCTGAGACTTTGCCTCGGTTGCATGAATGTATTTTGTTGTTGAGCTGTAGGAGTGAAGAAGGCTGAAGCTTTTTTTTTCTATTTGCTATTTGGGTTTATTGTCCCGTACATGCTGCTCATCATCAGATTCCACCGGATCAACAGGAAGTTGCTTTAATTTATAGTTTTTCCCGCCGGTGCATAGGAAACAATCACTTCTGCTCTCTGGTGGCAGTAAGGAAGGGCTAAACTGGCCATCAAATTAAATGATGGACTGACTGGCCTTCATATTTCACCCTGTACATATCTGCTTGTTTAATTACAGCGAAGAGAAGCTGTGATGTTCAGTTTCTGGGGTTTATTTAGTCCATTTGAGGCCGACTATCCCAGACTGACGTTTTAATTAGAGAACAGATGAAGGATCGTTCAATGGAAGTCCTGATTCTTCTCCATCTAGTTTAGAAACTGAAGCTGAGCTCTCATCGTCTGGCACAACAGCCTCTGACAGGTCACATTAAGCTTTCTGGGCTTCTCCTTTATTCATATGTTGTGTTTGTTTGTTTGTAACTACGTGTAAAAGAGTCATTCTCTTCCACAAAAGCTCCCAAACTGCCTCTAACACCTCGTTTTGTCTCCAGGGTTTAACTGCATCAACTCAAGCAGAAGCCAATGCCTTTGAATTGATCAGCTTTAAACAGTTGGCTTGGTAGTTTAGGAGAAAAAGGAGCCTAAATGGAGCATTTGAGGCAGAAAGCATGTCCTTTCTGAAGACGGAAGCTTTGACCGGACCTCTGAGATGGAGCCGGGAAGCTAAATAGGAATATAGGAATACAAAGTAGGAATATTGACCTAGAATTATGCATTAATTATCACATGAATGTGAGCTTTAATTTGTTTTTGTTGACATTTTTTTCTTTGCAAAAGGGATAATTTACATGTCTGCTGCCAACAGGTTTCTCATAAGCTATCCTCAGATTGTATAAACAAACCAATCATACCTTAGAGAGTGCACTTAATTATTAATATGTGGCAGTTAGTTTTAGCCCAGCACATAAACACTGAAAGCCGGCTGTAAAACGATGCTCTCAGAAAAAAAAGGCTTTTATAAAAGGAATATTTTTGCAAAGAAACTGCAGGTTTTGTTCACCTGATGACAGAATAATGCCAGCTGGTTGTTTTCTTTTGTTTTGGATCATAAGCGATTAACCTGAAACTCGGTGCTACACGTCGCCTCCATAGCAGGTTTTGCTAAACGATTCAGGATAACAGAAAGTTATCGTGATGTTTCAGGATTTCAGGGGCTTAATTTCCAGATTTTTGCAGCTGGGAAGTTTCTAACATGAATAGAGTTAAACATTTTTTTTTTTAAATTCTTGTTGAGATTGCAGATGGGATGAGAATGTATCATTCATATTGCATTTTCCTTTATCAAGCTCAAACCTGGAAGAATAACTAATTAAAAAAACCTGTTTCCTTTGGGTTAAACACAGAAAACTGATTATCTCCTCCAGCTGGATATTGTGCATGTTTGTGTACCTCTGGTACCTCCTTTTGAACCGGGTTCTGGTGCAGGAGCTGGTTCAGATCTGGTTCTCATTGTGGCTTATTCAGAGATCAGTTTTGTTACGTCTTTCCTGAAGACAGAAGCTTCCATGTTTCCCGTCTGATTCATAGAAAACAACAGCTGAATCTCAGAACAAATTATGGACCAATGCTTCCAAACGAATCTCTAAACACCAAAGCAAAATTTTCATGAGAGTAGCTGGAGCGCTGTGTTCACAAACAACATGAAATTGTTTGGAAGATGGCGATCTTGTTTGGTAAAGTCCTGGTGGTTGGACAGACTTCTGTAAAAATCACCCTCAGAGGAAGAGTCAGAGGGAGGGGTTCCTGTCAACTTGCCACTGCAGATGCGTTGGATCAATGATGACAGAGTTGTCCTGAAAAATGTGTTTGATTGGATGTCTGTCCTGAAAGACAACCTGTGTCGTTACCAGGGAAACTCAGAGTTTATGTATCTGAGCACATGAAAACGTAATGAAACCATGAAACAAAAAAAGATCCAGCTATATATGGTCTTTATTGTGGAGACTGTTGGTTACCATGGAGACATGTGCATCCACCAGTAGGACGTGTTGATGGACACCTGCTAGGAATTTAATTCAGTCAGGAAAAATATGTTTGAATAAAATATGAACTAAGCTTTAAAATATTTGGACTTATTTGACAATGTTCTGGTCAAATATTAATTGATTTGGATCTCCAAACAAGGCAGCTTCCATTTTCTAATTTAATTTATTGAATTGTTTTAAAAGGAGACGCCTGTTTTTTCTGCTCCCTTCTGTTTGTTTTCAGACTTTAACCTTTTCACTCTCCTTCGCTCGGACAACACCAGGAGTTAGCCCACAATGTTCTGTCTTATGTATTTATTTGCAGTGATATATATATATATATATATATATATATATATATATATAAATAAGTAGCAGTGTTGTGAAGGGGACTTTTCATATCTAGAATGATATGTGTCTAAAAATTGGATGGAAATTAGCATTAATGACTTTAATTAAATAACAACATTAATTTTTGCGATCATCACTGCCTTTTTCCTGTCTTTTTTCTTCTAACAGATGAATTTGTGGTGAATAAAATAATTCAATCGCTCAGTTGTGTTGATAATTGTGTTCATGCAGAAATGGTGAGAGGAGTCATTATCTCTCTGAGGTTTCGCTCCATGTCGACACGACGGCATCACACAGTTGCAGCAGATTTGGCAGCTGCACATCTATGATGAGAATCTAATATAAAAACACTTTAAAAAAATTAATTTAACATTTACACTTTATTCTTTCTATCTTAAAAAGGGATAAGCGGTAGATAGTGGATGGATGGATGCTACTTGATTCCCTTTACCTCCTATTGCTTACTTTATTGTCTTAACTATTCTATTGTTTCATTTATGTTTTTCTATGTGAAATGAATACAAATACACGGATTAGGCGTCGTGATGGACATTAGGTAGCTTATGAATAGTGCTTCATATGGTTCTAACATTATTTACCCCACCCCCCTCACCCTCTCTGAGCCACCACCTTATCATGGTGGAGGAGTTTGTGTCCTGAAGTAGCTGCGTATGTGGTTGGGAGCTTCACATCCCTGGTAGGGTCACCAATGGCAAACGGGTGTTAAGGGAAGGGACCTCCATGATGATGAGGATGGTTAGGTGGTTAGGTGAGGTTGCGCCTCACCCCCTCTGTAGCCAGGCCCGGGGTGACAAGATGAGGCCAGGCCTTTGCCTATCGAGCCTGGGTTGACCTCAGGAAATTGACCTCCCACTGTTTCTCCTGTCATTAATGATAAATGATCCACTGCCTCTGACAAAAATGTGGAAATTCTGAGAAACTAGAAAAGTCTTTTGTCCCGTCAATGTGAAGACCCTCCCATTTTCCATACTGCTTCAACCAATTCAGGATTGCAGCCGCCTATCCCAGCAATCACCGGGTGAGAGGCAGGGTACACACTGGACTGGTTCCCAGTGCACCACAGACAGATAAGCAACCACTCACATGCACATTTACTCCTAAGGGCAATTTAAAAATGATTAATCAATCTAACATGCATGTTTTTGGAGACTTGAACCAGCGATCTTTTTGCTGTTAGACTGTGGCGCTAATCACTGTCCCACCGTGCAGCCAATGTGAAGACCACGATGAAGAAACTGAGCATGCTCTTTGCAAGGAATCAGGAGTTTCAGGTAAACTGAGGTTTTTTTCATCCCTGAACCATCCCCAGGGGGCTGTTGGTCTTGTTCAGACGGAGACCTGCAGAGGAGGATTGTTCTTGGTACCATAGCAACCAAACTGGTATCTGGCATATCTCACACCTGGGCTTCGGGATGGTATAAAACTAAGTCTAAGCATTATTTATTTGCTCAATGTTATTGTGTTTTGTTGGTCCATTCAACATCTTGGAGCAGATCTTTCAAAGATTTGGAGAGTATTATTCCATCGGTCTCCTTCAAAATAAAGTCCAAAATAAACTGGAAAGAAATAAATCACTTGATTTTACTTGTTCAGACCAGTTATTTGGGGAATCAGGAAGGACCCTGTAGAAATGAGAGCAGAAGATGCTCATTATGGCTAACAGGAAGTTTAGGTTCACGCTCAGGCTGAAGTGTTGTGTCAGAGTTGGTTTGTAGTTTTAATCTGATGGCCCCATTAAAATAAAATAAACCCCTACTTCTTTACTTCTTTCTTTTTGAGGTAGCTGTCTTTAGAAATCTGGATGTGGATTTCTTTTGTACCTTTGTAGAAAACATATCTGTTGCTTGGTTCTAAAAACCAGTAAATACTGTTTAGGTATTTCTCACTTTTATTTTCAAGGTGCTTTGACTTTCTTTGATTAGATTTACTTACACATTTATGTCATCTTTGATTTTTTTCATATTTCTTTCCATGAAGAACATCTTAGTTTTCTTTGAAGTGAAACAAATGACATAAACTTTAAATAATTAATCAGAGTCACAGTGTTGATGTTGAGGAAAGGCGACAGGTTTTATTTGAAGTTATTTCTCACCGCTGTAAAGCTGGAGATTTCTCCTCCTGGACACGTAGTTCTCATGAGACAGGTCCTGATTCTGCAGTAGTGAGTCTTCACATGGTAGCAGATCAGAATTTTTCTGATAGAAAACACAGGTGCACCAGTGACATCTAACCTAAATGGGTTTAGCAGAACGCAGTAAGTTTCCAACTGACTCACATTGCCAAGAGAACAACGCAACTGTGAGAAGGTTAAATTTGTTCCCATATGGTTTTAATTTCTGTTAGCAGAAGAAAAACCCAGGTCTTGGCACGCTAGTTGAAGTTTGGGTATTTATTATCTGCTCAGTTACACAATACTCTCATGACCTTTATTCTAATATGTTGCTGTACAAATAAATCTCTGAATGTAGCTGCTCTCTGTGTGCTCATAAGCATGGATTCACCCATTAATCAGCAATGGTCAGAGGTCCTGTGATGCTAGTTGGGTTGTTACAGTCACTGTGTTTCCTGTTTGTCACCACATGTTGTTGTTGGTCTGTTTGTTTGTCTTAATAACTTCAGGGCAGAGTGTCTGGTGTTTGCTGCATCACTGCAACTTTGTGCCCCTGAATCATGGATCTGCAATGTGCAGATACGAGTTGCTCCTTTAATCTGATGCTGTTGCTGGATGTGAGTGAAAAGGAAAGCTAAGCTCTGAACAACAGACATGGAGGGAGTTTAACCTGGTTTTGTTCCAGCATGTTCACTGAGGAATGTGCTGCATGTGGGAGCTTCTGCTGTTTTATTTCATCTGTCTTTGCTTTATTGGAGGATGTAATGTGCTTTTTTTTAACACACATTACGAAATTTCAAAAACACTTTGCTTCACGAGATTACTGCAAAGCTGCTCAGTTTACTGGCACTTGATTAGCTCAGATACTATAGTTTGAATGTCTGACTGCTTGTTGCTTTGAAGACATAAGATGTAATTTATAGAATATATATTGTGATTCTTCCTCTTTTCTCTGCACGTTTGCTTCTGGCAGGAGACTTGTAGTTCTGCTTTCTGACCAGCTGAGGGCGGTGGTATGCAGCCACTGCTGTTCCTGGCAGAGAAACGGATCATTTGCTTTCATTTAACATCCCCTGTCAAACTATTTTCTATATTTCTCTCCATTTTTATTGTGCTTTTTGATTTGACTCTGCTCCACTTCTTTATTCAGACTCTCAGGAAAGAGAAAACCTTTTCCTCTCAGCATTATTAGGGTGTTGAACCATCAACCCTTTGCAGAGAAATTGCCTGTCTTCTACTCAAACTTCACACTTTGTCCATCTAACCAAAATCAGTTTGGCTCACTGTTGAACTTCAATTCAATTCAACTTTATTTATATAGCGCCACTTCATGACAGTGTCATCTCAGGGCGCTTCACATCTTATTTGA
>JBAMHV010000004.1:27400921-27411482 GCA_037177535.1 Pseudomugil gertrudae | reverse complement strand
CGCATTTGATTGAGGGGGCAGAATGTTTGTTTGAGGGGGCACTGCCCCCTCTTGCCCCTGCGTAAAGCCGGCCCCGGATGGGACTGAAAAGCATTGTCTGGATGGATGTCAAGCCCAGGTGGTGGTTGTGGATTGCAGATGTAGTGCAGAAGTTTTGCAGCAGAATACTTAAGGTGTGAACATGCTTGCAGGTGGACAAGCGACAAGGGGCCAGCCGACTGCATCCACCAGGGAATAAACAGCAAGCAGGAAAACATACGAAATTAAACTCAAACTGAAAACTAGCCAACACTTGAAACATGAATTTAGAGTAGTGCTACATAACTTTATGACTTATAAACTTTGTTTCTGTCTCACTTTGATGACACAGTGACATTTATTATACACATTTATGGATCTACTTTTGCACTGCAGTAACCTGAGGCTGATACTGCTCTTCACAACAGGTTTTATCTGACTGCATCTCTTTACAGCATACCAGCAACCGTATACCAACATACTGACCCTTTTTAATGTGGCTGATTCCGTAAAGAAACCCAAGCATACATTGGAAGGGTGAAAAGCTAAGAAAGAAAGGAAGATCAAGAGATGAGTCAAGTCAACTTTGGACCAACTTTGATGGCGAAATCTTAGATAAGAGACGGGATGCGGGATTGAGCTTAATTAGCCATTGTTTGGAAGCATCACAGCAAGAGGTTTTCACTGGTGTGCTGGCAATATTCAACTATCCAATAAATCAATAACCCCCCTTAATACATCCTACTTTTACCAGCTTCCTCACTGAAGTAAAATCCTGAATGCATTGTAAAGAAATGATGAGATTGCTTTGGCCCCAAATTTATCCCAACCAACCAAACCACCAACATAACTCCATCCCTTCACAACTTCTGTCACATTCTCTAGATTTTGGTATACATTTTTTTTGCCCCGTTATGTTTATTTCTGTTTTTCTTGTCTTATGTTTTAGGTCTTTCATTTCCTATTCTGTTTAGTTTTCTCCTTTCTGTCATGAGTTCACCTGGTTTCACTTAGCAAACTCACTTCACATGTTTCTGGTTAGTTGTCCTCAGTGAATGTGGTTTTCTCCTTGCCAGATTGTTATTGCGTATTATTGTTTTCTTCATTTTCCTGTACTTGAAGTTTTCAAAGTCCTGTTTGGTTTTTATTTTGATTAAACCTTGGATTTCTGTACCTGCCTGTACAAAAACCAGTACTACAAACTCCCATGAACTGCAACGACACTGGAAAAAACGTGGAGCAAAATTCCTCCACATCATGTGAACCAGTGATACATCCAGAAAACCATTGCTGCAACTTCCTGCTGTTGGGGGAGCTTTTACAAGCTGATGGGTGGAGTGGATGCAGGTTTTCACACCAAATATTTTTAGCTCATTTAGTAAAACAAGACGCAGAGTAAAATGTAGTTTTTATCAGATTATTTTATGCTCCTCCCATATTCTCAAACCACAAAGCAATGATGATCAAGTAACATTTAGGAGATGTTTGTGGGATCCCGGGTGTGAGGCAGCTGGACGCATTGAGGATGGGGGTGATGGACTTCGCTGCTTGGCTGGGCTGTCAATCACAGCTCCATAAATAAAAGATGTTGCATGCACCCTGGTTGCTCCCTCATCCCGACCTCTCAGCATGAACCGGACTTGCATTGCTGTCATTTTATGTGCTGGAAGGTGTAGCACAGCAGCTATGTAATTATTCCAACACACTTTCTAACTACAAAGTAAACACAAAGCTGCAGCCCGTGACTCTGAAGCCCATCACCAACTGGATGCTGTGGCCTCGTGGGACACCCAGCCAAGATGTACCACACTTCACTAAATCTATCCACAGCCAATCACAGCGGTAATGTGCTTTCTGCTCTGCCGGCTTTCCATGAGATCAGATTTGGAATGATTATTTTAATCATAGAGGTAATAGCCACCCTGTATGCTATGCAAATAATATCACAATCAAATAGATTGGATTTTCTTCCACCTGATGTACCAGCGACCAGCCCTGAAGCTGTAAGCTACACTGCACGTGGTGGGGATTTCTAAGGAGAAGAGAGGGAGCAGGGGTCGGGAAATGTGTGGAGGGAAAGCAAAACGACGCAGCCTGGCGGGGAATTGTTTCTGGTCACTGGTTCAGGTCCCTCGCCGCTGACCCGCTCTGTCAAGCTGTTGAGATGCAGCAAACACATATCCTCCAGCTTCTCTGTCACGAACACAACACGTTATTCATCCAAACAGAAACACCAATCAAGGCGTTTCTCACTCTAACCCTGCCCATCTGAACTCCCTCTGCATGATGTGGAATCTGCATGCATTTCTGTTCAGTCCGAATGGGAGCTTTAAATAATGCTGCAAAGTTACAAAGCAAGCCCCCTATTAGGATTTCCTAATCATTTCACACTGATGTCCATTAAACAATAAATCACTAATTAAGTCTTCAGTCTGAAATGATTGGACTAAATTAAAATGCCAAAAGAACCCAATTAAGAAATGGTGGAATTATCTGGAAATATCTGAAATCTCTATGAACCATGCAATGTGTCATTGATTGATCATTAACACTGTTTGATTACGAGCTATTACAGCATCTCAGCTGATCCTGCTTTGAGAATAATTCCCATTAAGGCCGTCATAAACATGGTATTTTGGCTGGTGATTAATTGTCACACAGATAATTAGGATTAATGGTTCTATTGTCTTTTACTGTTAATTTTATGCGTCCATGTCTAAACAAGCCTAATGACTCTTTTATAAACCATGCATCTGATGTGAAAGAAGCTGGAGGATGTTATTTGGTCTTCTTAAAATTTATTCTGAAGAACATACAGTTTTCCTTTTCTATTTGAGAGAATGACTTCACCAAGTCACCAGGCTGTCTAAAATGTGCACCAGGTGATGCTGAGATGTTTATCTCTTTAACTAAGTCAAAAAGATTAGCAAGAAGTCCTGTGTGGACATTAGATTAATCTTTCTACTTTACCCAACTCTTGGAATCCTAAAGTTGTTCAATCAGGAGGTCTTATTATTATGAGATTTTTTACATAATGTGCTGGTAAAGCAATAAAAATCATACTCTGCACCTCTACTTAAATTCTGCAGCAGTGATTGCTTTTGTTTTCAAAGTCGTACAAGCAACTGCTGATGAAAATATCATTCAGAAATCTGTGTGTGTGCTAATTATGAGTTAATTATTTTTGTAATTGTTGTTTTATTAACGTTTATGCCTGATTCGCTCTTATCAAGGCTGAAAGGAAGTAAGACATAATCACCTGCTATAAAAATTAATAAAACCAAACAAAGGTGTCCCAATTATTTACCAAGCAAGGCTAAAAGTGTATATTTATTGCACATTAATGTATAGAAAAGGTTTTGATAGTTTTTAATAACATCAGTGTTCTGAGAATCATTGTGAGCATGTTCACATTTTATGTTTCTTATTTTATTTTATTGTGTTTTCCACAGGCACTGTAGGTACTGGGAATCAATTCTGTGAGGTCCATGGATGTTGTAAAGGTGTGCAATATTGTATTGATCACATAACATAACTAAGAGAAACCCATAGCAAATGTAATTTCAGGATATCACATGAACACACATTTCTGGCACAATGATGCCATTTAACTGCCCTTCAACCCATGCATACAGGTGACCTCAGCAGGAAGAGTAAACAAGACAAGATAACAGCGCAAAATAATAACAGTGATATTTCTAAAAAAATATTCTTATTAAAATCACCTTGCCGCTACAAAGCATCTGCTATTTTTCCCTGTGGTCTGAAAGAAAGGTATATTCCTCCTGCTCATACCCTGGCTCACTTTGTGTCATTGTATTATACTGTTCTAAATCCATCTACCCGTCTGGCACCAAATATAATTATTAATACTAGGCTAAATCAACATTTATATATATATATACTGTATATATATAATATATTTATATATGTGGTATGGCATGTGTGTGTGCAGTTCTAATTTTTGAAAAGATAAATCAAATTAAACCAATTCAATATTAAAAGTGAGTCATTATGTTATCAGACCTCGCTCTTGCATCCTGCACCTGCACATCTCCACCTTCAGGGGGCAGAGACACCCTCCTCTGCTGCTGCTTCCTCATCAGCATGCTGACAGAGCTCTGCACCCGCCACCTCTCCCTGTGCCCACTGTAAGGGGAGTCGTGGCTTCCAGAGCTGAATTCATTAACCTTTTCGCCACTCCCACTGAAAGTGCGTGGCAGCTATTGGAAATAAACACCCTGCACTTGGAGCAGTTTAACTGTGCAGAGGAGGCAAGAGAGGAGGAGGACCCCTATTTGTTGTTAGCTATAAAAAAAGAGATGTCATTTCACATCAAATGGTTAGTTATTCAGCCTCGCAAGGTGTGTGATGCACAATCAGAGGTTGTCCGAAGGTTGATGTAGTATGCCACCAGACAGGCGGTAAATTTCTCAATAGAACTTATAATTGTCTCAGCTGAGACTGTCTGATAGGCTTTCTGCACTTGTGGCAGAGTTTTCAGAAGCTGTTTGTATCAGTGTGAGCAGTGTAGCGGGGCATCCAATGCAAAACCGATCAGACCACAAACACAGGGACAGTGTCTGCCTTATGCTTCCTCCTGCTGCAGATACAAACTGCACTTTGGTCAAATTAAATCTAATTTTAGGATGCTCTGGTTGTAACTGCTGGAACAGGTTACCCGAACCAGAGTATGTATAATGTCATATCAGTGCAACTACATCTTAAAGTTTTAACAGTGCAATGTAATTTTAAACAGTTGGAATTCAGTTCAACTTTAACTTAATTTGAGCAAATTTTACAGGTTTTAACGGCTAAATATTGCGTTAAAAGGTAATAAAGGAGTCATTTACATGCATTTAGCTCAAGTAGCAGCTCATTGTCAAAAACTCATTTCTTCTTTGTTTCAGAACACATCACCAAGTCCCCGAGGCGGATACAGTGAACAGAGGATGCACTGCAGCACAAATATTACATTACAGAATTCAGTTTCACCGTGAAAGGACGTCCATGTGAGTCTGTCCTGCAGGCAATGAAATCTGCCAGAGAATTACTGGGAGACAGCACCAAGATCAAGAAGAATTAAAACTAGTACAGGAGGGTGTGCGTGTCTCCTGTGAGAGGAGGGTAAAGAAGCAGAGGAGGATGAAAAAAAAAAGACAAAGTGACAACAGGAAGGTGGGTGAATGCAGAGTTTTTGAGCTGAGAAAGTTCCAGAGGCCAGTGGGAGAACTAATGGAGAGGAAGTGATGTGATGGGAAGGTTTTAATGAGCAAGACTGAGACATGAAGGTGAAGCCGAGGGCAGAAAGGGCAAGCGGTCAGCAACATTGCGTGGATGGTATTTGAAGTTCTGGAAACATGCTTTTGTGAAGCAACTAAGCAACTTTCTCTGATATGAATCATCAGGCCAGATTCATCACCTGTCAAACAGCTTCAAGAAGCAACATGATGAAACCAGAGCAGCGGCATGGAGGGCGTGACCATTTTCACTTCAATTTCGCCTCAGTGGAGTGGACTGAACAACCGAGAAGATATTCCAAAGTTATTATATTTTTTTTATCACTTATAACTGTCGCCCAGCATCACGAGCACGCTCACGATACAGGGTTGAGTCTAAGACAAGATTTGATGCAAACTCTGTTTTCCAAAGGGAATTATTTTTTATGAATCCACTTGTATAACCTGGTATTAAAAGTTGGACAACTGGGGATTTGCTTTAATTAATAATAATAATAATAATAATAATAATAATAATAATAATAATAATAATAATAAAAACAATAACTTTATTTGTATAGCACTTTTCCAAACAAGTGTTCCAAAGTGCTTTACATTATAAATAAAGTACCAATAAAACATACATGAAAACATTATATATATAAAACACAAATAAAATAAAATTGTTCTTATGATAAATTAAGATAATTAAAAGTTTAATCAAAAACATACTAATTAAAAACAGGGAAGGCTTTACAATAAGAATGGGTTTTGAGACATGACTTAAAAGATGCCAGCGATTCAGCTGACCCGACCAACTCAGGAAGCTCGTTTCATAATCTTGGTCCTCGGACTGAAAAGTCTCGATCTCCTTTACCTTTCAGTCTTGTCTTAGAAACTTAAAATACCTTTAGTAGATTAATGTAAGGAGCGTGGAAGGGAGTAGGGAAATAAGAGGTCAGCAATGTAGGAGGGGCAGAGGCCATGCACTGCTTTAAACGTTTATTGAATCATGATGAATTGGCTTGTATTGATTATATCAGTTAAGAACCTTTAGATGTTTGTGTTGTGAAGAGCTACTATAAGCAAATACAACTGAATTAATTAAAGCTAATTGTCTCTGCAATTTAATAAAACCTAATTGATTATAGAAACATTTTGGTTTTATGTAATTCTTTTATACATTTTAGAATAAAACCTTTTAATTTAGAAATTATTTGCAATGTCTTGTTTTTGTTTAAAATACATTTTAAAATATAAATTAGTAAAATAATTTAGTTTTAGGCATTGTTTTTTGGCCTGATCTTCATTCATCATACATCATTCACTGCTAAAGCTCCAGCCACTACAGCCACCACTCCACCCACACCTGCACCTACCTGTGCCAAAATCCACCTCTTCTTTAGGAGTTACAGTATTTTCATTGATCCGAATCCTGATGAAACTCAGCTGTACGTGCCAACTAAACCATCAACTCCCAGCATCTTTGCTAATTTCACAGTTTGTCTGACTGACATTCATCATGCATGGTCTGATGCTGAGAAACTGGAAGTCATTTTATTGGTTTACCATTATTTCCTTTTTTTTGTGTCTATAATCTTGATGTACGTTCACAAAAACATCATCTCAGTCTGCAGGAAGGTGTGCACAGGCTGTTAGATTTTATAATCTTACCACAAACGTCCAAGGCAACAAGCTCAGACTTATTGACTTGGCATGCATCCTGCAGATAGCACATTGTTAATTATCTCCAGGTTGCAATTTATTAAAAAAGTGTAGATCTGAGCTTCTCTTTTTCCATATTACGTAACTTTCCTCTTAAGCTCAGGCACACATTCTTCCTTCGAGTTGCTCCTTAAAACTAACTATTGTGCAAGCCTTTGGCTCTGTCAGATAAACAAGTCAGACTTTGCTGAAAAACAAAATTGCTGTTTTCACAGCTCTGTTTCTGAAAAAAAAAAATTCTCAGAGCAAATAAAGGTGTAATAGATCACTTGAAGCTTTGAAAAGCATGCCAAACCAACAAACACTATCCTTTCATTTCTGTATGATGACAAGTTGCAACACCATCGACAGTGCTTCCTGCCAAACACTATACAAACACACGTGTTTTGAGGCCTTTTTACAGTAACGTTTTACTGTTGAGATTATCTTGCAGAGCGGATCAGTCATTATCATGTGATTATTGTTAACAGTGTGTATCATTGGCATTCTTCTGTTACTTTAGTTGTTTAATGGAGCAGCACATCTTGCAGATTCTCACAGAACGATGTGAAATCAGCTTGCTTCAGCATATTTTTTATGGTGGTGAAAGCTAAATGTGAAATGAACTCAAACATGGTTAAGAAAACATGATAATTTAGTTTATTCTGTGAACCCTGCAGTGTGCAGGCATTACTGGTTGACTGGTCTGGGTCAGAAAGCCAGAGTCAAGTCTCCCAGACTCTATATTCCAGCTCTGTTTAGCAATCTTATGCAGTCTTGTTCCATTTCTTTTTAAAGCATGCTCCTTGACTGATAGTTCAACCACACCCTTAATTGGTTGAGAGCTCCCAAGAGTCCAATTTGAACCAGTCCTGCTCTTTGTATTGTCCGGCACCCCTGCACAGCTGCAGTGGGAGTCCTGTCAGGAAGATACTGATTCCTCCTCAATGCTCTGCTCTGAGTCTATCACACACAGCCACACACACACACACACAGCCACACACACACACACACACACACAGCTCTTAAAGTTACTGTTTCAATCCACTCCAAATGTAACATACAAAACAAGCCACAACATTCAAGCCTCTCATTTGGGTGTAGCAGAACATTCGGCAGCAGCTGCAGGATTCTGCACAGATGCTCTGGACTAAGTGTGGTTCAGAAATTGAAACTAACTTTAT
This sequence comes from Pseudomugil gertrudae, assembly GCA_037177535.1. Classification (NCBI taxonomy): domain Eukaryota; kingdom Metazoa; phylum Chordata; class Actinopteri; order Atheriniformes; family Pseudomugilidae; genus Pseudomugil; species Pseudomugil gertrudae. Next base: position 27,403,357 of record JBAMHV010000004.1, on the reverse strand, counting down.
GACTCATGCATAAACAGAATCATTAACACGAGGGTTGGTGAACTTAACTGCACGGTCAAAATGAACATTACCACGGTTCTGTGCTATTATCACAGACGCGTCTCTAACAAGATGGCTATCAGCGACAAGGTTTTGATTAATGTTCGCCCTCAGAACCACCTCGCTGCAGTGGATGTAAACTGAGCCGAAACTCATTGGGAGGCAGCTAACACGGTGACTAATCAGCCCCAGAGCTGCTACTGCGAACATACTGGGATGTAGTAGGAGGTAGGGTAGACATCCCACGTTAATGGCATTCCTGGGAAGAAGTGTTTGCAAAGCCATGGGCCGAAAGACTTAAGACACAATTAATGTGATCCGCAGCATCAGGTCCTGGTCCACATTTTCGTTTCTTTCAATCAGCCCAACGCCGCTTTATCTGTCCCGTGTCCACTAATCTAATCAGCAAGGTGATTGCACTTCCCCCCGTTCTCTTCCAGTGAGTGATATTTTAAAAGAAGACCCAGCCAACCCTGAGATAAATCGTGCTCTGCATCTTTAAAGTAATCTTGATATGCAAAATGTATGCTGAGGACTTGCCATCCTCTGGCCTGTCATACGGGACGCCAAGTACACATATTGTTAGAGGATGCTTTGAACATGGTGTATGAAGGCGTGAGCTTAACAATACAAAAATGTATCACTTTGTGATGCCTCATTGGCTTCTGCAACACACAGTGACCTCGTTGCTCTGAAATAGCATCTGATGAAAAGAGAAAAATATCATTTGGCTTGAAAAAGGCATGCTGCATTTCACAGGCAATTAGCTGCGTAGTCACCAATCTGGACTTTCTCCAGTCTCACACTGCGAGCCAAAGAGCCACACCAACCACGTTTGGCCTCAACAAATTATATCCTTTTGTAGCTACGCAGCTGTGAAATTAATACTAAAAAGACCCTCTTGAAAAGTCTATTAAAGTGTCTGCAATAATACTTCAGAGAGTTCAGAAGCTGAAAGGAGAAGAGATCCCATTTTCACCTTACAACCAGCTGAAGTTCTTTCACAGGTGATTACTGGTCATTATATCATTAAGTCAACTTACATTAATCATTAAGCCCATATGCAGTATTGCAATATTGTGCACAGAAACTGGACTAGTAGGGACAAAGAGCCAAGAGTAAAAAGAAAAACTAGGAAGAGAAACAAAAAATAAGGCCCAAATATAGGAAAATAACAAGCAACATGTCTGATATGGATTCTCCCAAGAACCCAGACCTCAACATTATGTAAAAACTTTGAAAAAGAGCTAGCTGGTATTACAAATACAAAGTATTTTATCTGGCAGAGGAAAGAAAAGCCTTGACCATTACTCACATTACAGAGTAAACACACAGAAAGCAATAAGCTGTAAACAGGAGTGAAGCTGTTTGTTTAGCTGCTGGGATCTCTGTGTGAATGTACAACTGTTTTTAACTGTAGCAGAGGGTTACTGGCCAAACATTCAATCCCCAGCATCCTTGCCTTGTGTCAGTTGTCACCTTGTTTTATTAGAAAGTGCCAAAAAGTTTCGTCCCTCAAAAAGAGCATTCAACATCTGCCGCTCATCCAGAGCGCTGCTGCTTGAGTTTTCACCTGCTCTAAAAGATCAAAACACATCACACTGGTTTAAAATCTTTACACTGGTTTCCAGTCTGTCACAGAAAAGATTTCATAACTCTAATGCCTCAGAAGATGACCAAATTTGCTCCTGTAAGTCAGTGGTGAAATCATGAGGACAGTGATTTTAAAGGAATGTTGAAGAGCAATTACTGCCATGACCTCCAGTTCCTGTAATGGTATTTCAGACTGAGCTGTGTGAGACATGTGGGAAGTTACAATGACCTTATGAGCCCCCTGAGCTCTTCTGCCAGAATGACATAAATGCTAAATGTGTGAACAGAACAGCCTCATACTTCATTCCACTTTCTATTACATAATTTGCAGGCCTGTTCGCCTATCTATACAAGGTTCTATACTTCTATACTTTCTATACTTGTTTCAGCTCACACAAGTTTGTTTGTGCACAGGAGGAACACAAAGTCCACACAAAAAGTCTTCAGCCAACACTGACCCTTCAAGCTGAAACTAATCATTGTGCAACCTGTAACTGGTCACTATTGCTTCTCTGCAGATGAATTAAATCAGGATGGGATTTTACTCTGTACCTTAACTTATTTCCATGTAAAATACAACAAAATAATTTGGTTAATTTCAAAGTTCATTATAAAATCTGACAAGATAGATATGAAAAAAAACAATCAAGCTATTTATTCTTTTAAAATTCCAAACTTATGTGGGCTGTCTTTGTCTTCATTATTGGCACAGAAATAGATAAAATGCTCAGGGTGCTCATTTATAAAACTCTGCGTAGGATTCTTACTAAAATTGGACGTACGCCAAGAATCCAGAGTTTGCGT
>JBAMHV010000004.1:27357394-27368074 GCA_037177535.1 Pseudomugil gertrudae | reverse complement strand
GAACGCCTCGGGATCCCCCCAGATGAGCTGGTGAATGTGGCTGGGGAGAGGGAAGTCTGGGCTTCCCTCCTTAGGCGACCCGACCTCGGATAAGCGGTAGAAAATGGATGGATGGATTTTATTTGTGTTCTCATTAACATGTGACAATGTGTTTGTTTTTTTCAGTGTAGTCCCTACTGTATTTTACATGCAAACATAGTAAAACATTTTATTAACACTAGCACAATCCTGACTAAATTTGTCCTTGCTATGGAAACAAAAAAGTTTGCATTGCTTATTATGACACATAGGAGCTAAAATGTTAACACATAAATCTGAGAGCCAGGTTGTCCAAAAGTGTTCATTCTGGTGGATATTACAGGTTAGTTTTCAGTTTCTAAAACAGTATTTGCATGGAAGAAAGGAGCAAACACAGATAAAAATCAGAATTTGCCAAATATTTGCCATACTGACAAAGCCTGATAGTTTATTATAGTCACCTCACCATGCGGCTCTTGAGACAGATGTTTTACGTAGCAAGCCAGTGCCTCACAAATATGACACACAGCCCTTTGAGTTACCCTAACCCTTATTATTTAGCATGCTATTTATTTTAGCACTGTTAAATAAGCAGAAAATGTGAATTAATGGCATGCAGAAAGCACAGGAAGTTATGTACTATTTATAGACGTTACCATTAGATCATGTTTGTGCCCTTCATTTCTTCACCTTTACTGCTCAGCATCATAACAGAACAATGATGTGTCGTGTCAAAAACACTTACTTTACCAAGAGGAGATTTTTGTATTTGAGGTACCCCTTGAATCCTAAATATTATATTTTAATATCATTTATCATTTGTATATGTATTTTATATTAGTATATTGCCAAATTTACATATAATTGCTGGGTTGGGACCGAGGAAGAACAAAAGGGAGAGGATGAAGAAAACAGAAGGGAAGAATGAAGAAAGACAAAAGAAGAAAAGAAACAAAACATAGAAAATAACCACAAATGTACAATCCATACATCAAAGTATTGCTGTATCAGTTAAACATAAGATGAAAAAACAACCAGCTGTTACGCTGGTAAAAAACAGTAACCATCCAGAGACATCCAAAAAAAAAAAAAAACACACACACAATAGACAGAGGAGTAACTGTGAAAACTATGAACAATAATAAACAGAACAAGAATTATGTGAGTGTGTGTGTGTAGCCTAGACAATGAGGGATAGTTACAGCCGCAGTATCCCTGGCCAAGCAATCCAGAGACCATTATGCCACCTGGTACACCCACCCCTCCAAACCTCTACCCTTCAATATACCCCCGACTTCAACTCCTATTACCCTCTAAGGAAGCAGCCCAAGTGGGTCAGAGGGCACCGAGGCACAGACAGCCACAATTGAATACAACCATGCACCCTTCCTCATCCTTTTATCCATCCAAAGTATCATTAAGGTACAACAACCCCATCACTTATGTATAAAATTAATACATGCACATGTGTCCAAAAGAATCCCTGTGGGTCTCACACCAAATTGTACGCATATTTTTGTTAAATAAATACAAAATTATAACAGGAATAAGCAAATCAGCAGCAAAATAAAGACTAAAACAGAAATACATGTATGCATCACAAGCAAAAGTAATCTTTTATTCATTGACTTTTGGCCCTACTTTAATACTGGGTGACTTATGTCCATATTTCAACATATCCTTTTGGTGAATGGCTGTCTGTCAAAATCCACCATTCTAGTTTACAGAAGCACAACTTTTCATCAAAAATAAGTAGCAGCTTGTGTTTTATAACCCCAATGTCATTAACCTCTAAAGCCTGAAGCAATTCTTTGAAATTTCCATTTGAAACTCAATTCAGTCGGTAACAGCCTTACAAATCCAAAGTCAAAATGGACAACCTGGGGCGCTTTGAAAGACACTTTGGAGAATAAGAAATACAATAAGTCAGCTTGTACTCATCATAAGACAAGAAAGACGTATGAAAGTCTGCAGCAGAGGCTAACTTACTGCTGCATCCATATTATTCATGTTTGCATCACACTTCTTCTGAAATTACACAGCAACTTGATAAGTTATAAAAGATATAGCTACTATTGCCTTTGTCTAACTGATCATTTTAACTTATATTTTAGTGATATGAGTTGGTGTAAAAACCAGAGATACACAGATAGAGCCTCTTTTTCCCATCTTGTCTTCACAGCTCTTAATAGCAGCCGGTTTTGTAGGCTGCTATGTAATGGTCTGTCTGTTGTGTTTAGCAGTGATGTGCAGTGAGGGTAGGGACTGCGTATACCAAGTGGTGATGGACATAAATGGAATAATTCCATTTTACTATTTATTTTAACAATTTTTACTACTTTTATAGTGATTATTTTTATATATAATCTTTCAAATGATAATTTCCTACAGCCTGTAGTATAAGTTTGAAAGTGATGGAATTTTGTGCTCGATGAAATGACTTAACAACGGTTTATACTGACCAGGCAGAGAAGCTGCACAAGTAACTCAACCTTGCATTGTTTAGGCATAGAAACAAGCATTTAGGCAGGTCTGCATACATTCAGAGATAATTTACAGAGATTTAGTGAATTAGTGCACTGCTCTGAAGCTAGCTGACAGGTTTACTGGAGAGGCTTAAATAAGTTTTACATATTTCTTTTGACGAAAATTGTCAACTTATGCTACTGGTTGCTGTGATATATAAAGTTAGTTAGTTTGGATACTTTATCAAGCTCTGAAAGTTTCTAATGGTGTCTTAGACAAACACTGCTTAATTATCATTGCTGTGTTTATCACAAATAAAAGAAAGAACAAAGAAAGAAAACAGTACTCCGAGTATGGACAGATGGACTCATTCATGTGAGTAATGTAAAATAAACAACCTGCAGATGGTAAACAAGTTGAAATCATGTAATTATCTGTGTTACACGTCAATGTGGGATGTAATCAGATGCTGTGTTCAAACGCACACATTAATGCTGCATTCATCATAGGTAAAAATACGTTTACTTGAATTCTGTGCTTAATGTCAGGTTAAAAGATAGCTAACCAAGTAAAATACATTTCTTTAAATATCCAGTATTTTTGTACTCAAAGTGCACCAAAAGTGTTGCTTTGTTGGATTGAGATTTGGAGGCTGTGGAGGCCATTTGAATACAGTGAACTCATTGTTACCGTCTGCCCTACACCATTACACCACCAGCAGCCTGAAGAGCTGATCCAAGGCAGGATGGACTCGTGCTTTCATGATGTTTCCATCAACTTCCAACCCTGAATATGAAGCTGAAATGAAGACTCATCAGACCAGGGAACATTTTTCCATCTATTACCAACAATTTTGGGAATTCTGTATGAAATGTAGTACTCGTTTTCTGCTCTTAGCTGGTAGACATGCTAGTGTGGTTCTCTCCTGCTGTACCCAATCTGCTTTAGCCTGGACTTGTTGTGTGATAAGATGGTATTCTGCATACCTTGGTTGAAACCAAAGCTTATTTGAGGCATTATTGCCTTTTATTGTCTCCAACTAGTCTGTCCACTCTCCTCTTATTGGAGAACATTTTGGTCCAGACAATACCTGCTCACTGGAAATTTTCTCTTTTGGTTGTCTGTGTAAAACAGAAATATTCTCAGTTCAACCACCGCCCCAACCGAGGCTCGAACCGGCAACCTTTTTGCTGTGAGGCCACAATGCCAAACAGCTGTTGCCACCGTGCAGCCAGATGACAAGGTCATCAAAGTTATTTATTCTTAAAAGAACAAAAAGTACTTTACAACAAGGTTTGCTGTTGTACACTGCCTGTAGACCGAAGAAAAAGGTCATTTTCCATTAGTACCTACGCAACACTACTCTACTGGCCCGCGCAGTACTATATTCTACTCTGCTGCTTTTCCATTACAAGTCGCGATCCTCTAATGTAGGAGGGGTTCCCCGCACAATGCAAGTTTTTAGACGCTTTGCATGGAATCTGCAGAACACCACAGAAGAAGACGAATACCATAGAAGAAGACCGACACGAAGATAGAAGACTTCCCGGTAACTTTTTACCTGGGGCTCGGATTATGGTTATTCGTGGGAAATAGACTCATTGAAGAGATCAAGAGAAGTCGTTGGAGGGCAAGACGAAACACCCTGGATCACATCAGACCAATCAATGGACGCCAGCCTGTAGACGTCACGCTACCCACACGGTCCGACACGCTTGGAACCACAACGAAGTAGGTACGGAAAATGTAACCGCACGGCACGACAAATCCTAATGGAAACGCTCTGTTTCTGGGTATAGTCGTGTAAAGCTGGATATAGTAGGTACTAATGGAAAAGCGCCTATAGTGTGTCTCCTACACTCACCTCTACTGCCTGCAAAGAACATGCTAAGTGCAAAAGCACAGAGCAAAATAATATAACAGTTTTGTGGAATATGTAAAAACATAAAATGTTGATGCTTACGGTATAAAGAACTAGCTCTGGCTTTGCTTTCCCATTAAGAAATAAAGGCCCATGTTAATCCCATTCTGTTACTTTTCTTTGTTGTACAGCTTATTCGCTAATGACCACAGTTCTTTTTAAAGGTAATGTCATAGTCTAGTCACCAGAAGAGCTTTTTTTCTGTTGTCTGCCATTTTGCTTAAAAAATTGTGCTATTGTTCACTGGTTGGAGTCTTTCTTAAGGAGGGAGGGCTGAGCACTGCTAAAGGAGGAAGGAGGCAATGATTTACATAAACATACATGAACATGCAGCCAGACCGGCTGGCAAACATGGCTAGAGATCAACACAGAGACACGGTGTATGGCGTCATGCTTTAGTCCATGTGGAATTACATGAGTTCTTCACGAGTTTTTAAAATTCCCATAATCAAAAAAATGATTAATTTTGCACTTATTGTTGCATTAGAAATAATTTCTCCTGAGTGTTTTGTAATACCGGTATAAATGTGAATGCACCAAAGAGTTTTAGCTTTAATCCATTTCCTTCCTTTTGTCCAGGTCACCTTTTCTGGGGCAGCAGTCACACATCTTTCATCCCTCCAACATATCTGGCTCTTTATATACATTTCTCTGCAATGTGTCTTCTCTGAGGATGCAGGGCACCACACCTCAGCTGGGAAGCATCCTGTCCAGATGCGCTAAACAGATGGTCAGTATGTACAATTTAGATCAAAACTTGTTTAAATCACTTCACCCCCCCCTCCCCTTTTATTCTTTTTTCCTGTATTGGTTTGTGCAAAGCACTTTGGAGGTTTTGGCTATATGGACATGCTGTATAAACATACATGACGTTGGCACTGACACTGACTTTTTAAATAGGACTCCATGACCAGCTTCTCTTCCGGCTCTCGACCGAGACGGACGCTCTGCACCTCTTCTCCCGTTCCTCCCTGCTTTTCCTGCATTCTTTGTCTCGTCCTGTGGAAACTTTTTAAGAGCTTTTTCTCCGTTCTTATTCCTAAACACCAGCCCGAGGAATGGATCTGATCAGCTGGTCTCTGAGCACAATGGATAAACTCTTTTCGACCCGAAGGTCGACTGGGGTAGAGCCCGTGTGTCCTGAAGGGACGCATCTGGCTGGGTATATTATGAACGCTTGGGGCAAGTGGGACGTGATATGTCTGTCAATGCTCTCTGTGGAAGACGTGGAGGATGTTTATTTATTTGCTTTGATGTGCACTGCGACCCTGCTGTTTGGCGTGTGCCGAGATCGGGCCATGAACGCTGTGACTCTCGCTCTCACAGAGCAGACCTGCAAGCTGGATTACCTGCTGGCTTATGCAGGTGGTCAGGCTCGGGTCCCCGAACTGTTACAGAGCATGAATAACACAGTGAGTAGGGTGTCTGACCGGATCAATCAAAATTGACCACTTTTTTCGGCTCTATTGGAAACACGGCCTGAAATCCACCATAGACTCAAGGCTGGAAGTACACCAGTCTGAAGTCATAACAACTTGACAATCTGAATCTGGCTCCCTGATGAAATAACAAACTTCCCCTGGAATGACAACAGATAAGAAGCTCTAACCCCTCGCCTCCCTTCTCTTCAACAAACGCTCAGGGCCTGAAGGACGTTTTCGTTGCCATAGAGACGGACTGAATGGCTTGGCGCGCACACCTGATACACGCACACTCACCACATGGTTCAGCCTACAGATAACACCCGCCCTACAACTCTCTGTCTCAGTTGATGTTGATGTCCTATGACCTCCTCCCACTCCGGAGCTTCTGGATGGTTTCGCGCTGATACTGGCTGCGTCCAAGTGAGGGAAGACCCCGACCCACCCACCCTGCATCGTGTGTGTTGTCCTGTTTGGCGTTCTTACATGTGCTTTAAATGTTGAGGTGTTGTTTATTTTTGTTAAGTATACTAGTCTACATAATCATGCAGAATAGGATGCTCAGCTGTTTTTCTCTCCTCAGAAAATCTTCCTCATGTAGTTGTTTTCTCGCACCCCCCCACCTTGAAAGGTGCGCCGTAAATTGGCTGCGCCTGGGCCTGTCTCTGTGTAATGTGTTGTGTGTGTGTAAACCTTGGTCCGAACAGAATTTCACTGTATTTCATGTATAGTGACAATAAAGTATGATTGATTGATTGATTGATTGATGACCAGATGAGACCCAGGGCTCATTGAGGAGGTTAACTTTTGTCTGCCTTGGGATGCCTTAGAGGCAGCTGAGCAGAGGAAATCCTGGATTAGACTGTTCCCTACAACTTCGTCCTGAATTAGAAAAAATAAATAGACTGATGGATAAATAAAAAGTTTTAGTGGAGTCCAACTTGCTTCTATTATTTATAAATGCTTAATAAGTTTTAAGTAATGTGTTACATAACACCCTGGAGACAGAATGAATGAATGGGAAACAAATCATCACAAGGTAATCAATTTTGCATGATTTTCCCAGACAGCTTTAGGGGAAAATATAATGTTATCCAGAGCAACATAGTGTATTTACATTCTGCCTTTATATAATTGTCAGAGTTCAAGTTCAAAGTTGAAAAGATGGGAGGACAGCTGAAGTTCATTAGTATGCATTTATAGCCAAACAGCAGAGAGAATGCATGGCAGCTGCAGAACAGAAATATGAGAAAAAGCTTTGAATTCATTAAGACTTTGTCTCTAAGTGTTGATTCTGTTTTTTAAAGTCATGAATTTATCATGAAGCGAGCTGACCTGAATGTACGAAAGCTCCCCCAACTGCTTACAAAGGAAGTATCATAGGATTCAGAGATTCTTTTGTGACACTTTTCTGGGCAAACATCCTCTCTCTCCATCTCTCTGCAATATAGGAGCTGAAATATTTTGATTCTGAATGTGCTGAAAGTTGCAGTCTAGAGAAAATGCTGTCATTATATTCAAATGCTGCACCGTTTCTGCCTCCTAAGGAATGCAATCATTGAAAGATACAGCTCATGCTGAGATGTGCTTAATGATTCAGCATCAGAGATTTCAGCTTACTGGTAAGAAGTTGGCACTGAATGTACGTTAGGTGCATTTAAATCTATCTGCCGGAGTTTTATTTTAAATTGATATGAGGTAAGGTTGTCTGTTTTTTCTTCTAAGTATCTAAGAGTAAGCACCTTTATCTAGGGAATGGGCTCTTATTCTTGATTTTCAGGAGATAAGGACTACCTTAGATCTTCTAGTCAGAGCTGTGGGTAAAATTGAATAAAAAAACCCCATTAAACTTTACTGATAACTTTAATTATTCATCAGCACTTTCATCTGGAAAAAAATCCACCACTGTTTTGTTATTTGTTTATCCTAAATATTTCTCTTCTTTATGACAGATTCGATATTCACACCAAACAGCATCCATCACCACTAATCCCTCCACTTTCCTCTCATTTAACATTTTCTGATGCAAACTCTGCTTTTAAATCCCTTTTATTGGTGTCATGAATATTTCCTCTGCACAAATAGTTATAATAAACCATTTGACCATAAGAACACAAGGTAAACAACACAAAAAGCCAGTAAATGACTGGTTGAAATAATGCTGCTTGTCATTGGAAAGCATGTTTATTTAAATGGAGCCACATTTGAAATGAAAATGTGTTTGTGAAATGAGCAGCATATTTGAAACTGTGCTTTGTGTTCATTAAAACATCAGATCCTCTTTGCTAATGTCAATCAGCTGATCCTGCTGTTGAATCTTGTTTGAAGATGATTATCATTCAAAACAAGCGATGTTGGTAATTTAACAATGTCTTCATTTGACAAACATTTACCTCAGTATGAAAGATCCATACCCATCCACACCAGCCTGGTTCCCTCTCTTCATGCTGGTCACACTGCTGTGAAATGGCATCCCATTCTTCACCCAGCATCTGTCTCCACTCAGCCAATGTGGTTGTATTGATTACTCTGGCACTAATAGCAGCCCAAGGTAACACCCACAAGTGTTCAATGGGGTTGAGGTCAGAATTACTGGCAGGTCATTTCATCTCATTCACTCCCAAATTCTGAATATAGTCTGATAAACCTGCTCTAATGGTAGTCCAACCACAGACTGTGGAGATTTAGCATTGCAACTGCTTGTGGATTCCTATCTTTGTATCTGTATCACACCTTGACCTCAAGATTTACCTGCCATAAAAATATCTGGAGCTATTGCATGTGCACATATTTCCAAGACAGGTGGCAATGGGCCATTGGATAAAGGGCCCTCCTGGCAGACCTATGAGACTAGAGATAGGTTGTGTTTACTCATTTTTAGATTGACTTGGAAGAAAGTTGTACTCGATTTTACACTAATCTTACCTGCAAAATTGTAGCAGGTTTTGTACAACTTAGCCTTCAGTTTGGCCTCGGTTTTGTGGAACAAAAGCTGGAAGTTGCTCCATGGCATGGGCTCTATCCAGACACAAGCTAAACGCTGAAGCAGGGTCCACGCCCACAGGTGCTGATAATCAGTCTTGATTGTCAGCACCCCGAGAAGCTTAAAACAAGAATCAGTCACAGTTTAAAATTCAATGATGTGCAAGAAAGAGCACAAAGGGAGAAAATGGGATACTGAAAATGGCACAAAAATGGGAGAAAATGTTGTAAAATGTAGAATGTTGCAGCATTTTCTCCCTTTTTTTGTGCTAGGTTTATTTGACTTATTATTTACCGTTGGACAGTTTTTTTTCATCACACAAAGGATAAATGTTGGTGTTTTTATACATACAAAAATATGCTAAAGTAAATGAGTAAATGAGCTATTGTGTAGGACCTTCAACTGTAGATTTTTGCTTACCCACTAAAAGCAGGACACTAAAATTTAAGGTGCTTTTTGACTACAAATAACACATTTAGTGGATCTGCTGTAATGCTGAACATGTGTTCTTTTTCTGAGGCTTAACACTGGCTGTGGTGCAGCGTGAGGTCAGCTATACAATGGCGCTGTACCAAACACATTGAAATATTCAGCCATGCCTCTGTCAGTGGATCTTTCTCTGCCGACAGCTCTGTGAGGAACACAACAGCAGAGGTCAGAGAGGGAGATGTGCACTGCATGAGCTTTTTATCATGGGTCTGCAATCCTAACAAAAGGCACACTCTATATTCTGTCCAAAAGACACACAGATGCTGAAGCGTTTCATTTTATAGGCCCATGAAATAACAGGAACAGCCTAGTAAATTCAGCTAAAATGACACCGTAAGCAGAAACCTGCTCATGAAAACATTTCACTAAAGTGCCTCAAAGCTCAAATTTCAGTGCATGACACTCTACTGCTTTTAGTCAGCTCACACAAAATGTAGCCCAGCAGGCCTTGTTCAAGGACATAAAACTGCAAGAAGCTGAAACAATTTGAAATAAAGCCTATTTACCTACTTCTGAATAGGAAAACAGTTCACATTAGGTTGCTGTAGAGTTTATAAAGTAAAACATGACGTTTGTGAAGAAGACTGGAATCAGTTCCCTGCTCATTCCTTCTCATCATATCTGCAATATTTTCCAGAGAAAATTTACATTTTATGATGTTGCTTACCATGGCTTGCAGTTTGATTGGCTGATATGGTTTAATATGGAGTTGGCCCAAATTTTGTCGCCCACCATTCAACTCCTCTGGGAAGACTTTCCACAAGGTTTAGGATATGTTTATTGGTATTTTTGACCAATCTTCCAGAGGTACATTTGTGAGGTCAAGTACAGATGTTGTATAAGAAAACTTGACTCACAGTGTCCGATCTAATCCATCCCAGATATATTCTGTCTGGTTGGGGTCACGACTGCGTGACGGCAAGTCAAATTGTGCAAAACTTGCTCTTCCACTGTCAGCTACATCAACAATAAAAAATTAAAGATTAATATGCATCAATTTGGGTACATTCAGATAGCGTGTCCTGTCATGAAAAGGAGTGGTGGTACAGAGGTGAGGACAGCAATACAATGATTCAACACCAAGAACAGAAACCAGGAAGTATAAATGCACTGGAAAAACGGGACACCAGTGGAATAAACCTAACCTAAATGAAACCAGGATGAAACTAGACAGGAAACACACAGGGGAGAATTATTACACAAGAACTATTACAGAATTAAACAGAAAACACACAAAACCCTCAGACTATGTTCCTATGACTATATGGCCTAAAATATGCCCTAAAATTAAGCTTTTGTCAGCTGCTCCACCAGAGAGGACCCATCGTTCAGAGACAGCCTGTTATTGGAGAGACTGTTAAAACCTGGTCTAACGATGCTGA
>JBAMHV010000004.1:27300480-27319062 GCA_037177535.1 Pseudomugil gertrudae | reverse complement strand
TCTATCTATCTATCTATCTATCTATCTATCTATCTATCTATCTATCTATCTATCTATCTATCTAATCTATCTATCTAATTCTATTCTATTGGCATTTAGCAGACGCTTTTATCCAAAGCGACGTACATCTAGATAGATAGATAGATAGATACATCAGCTGCTTCACACATACCCTAAAACCATCCATATTATAAAAATGTATCATTATATAACAATAAATAAGTAATAAAAATATAAATAAATAAAATTATTATAATAAAAGTTCAAAGTTAAAAAAGTACTTTAGTCTCTTTCCCCCCTCCCTTCCAGAGAGTTGTGTAGCCTGATCTGAGACAGCAGTCTGCTGCTGTACTTGCTCTGTGAGAAGGCTGGGTGTAGGGGATGGTTGGTATTGTCCATCACTACTCTGAGTTTGGACAGTGTTCTCTGCTCAGCCACTGTTTCTACAGAATCCAGCTTCAGCCCCACCACAGAGCCTGCCTGCTTGATGATTTTATTCAGCCAGTGGATGTTCCTCTTGCTGGTACTGGATCCCCAGCACACCACAGCATACAGAAGCGCACTGGCAACTGCAGTCTGATAAAACATGTTTAGTAGCTTTGAGCAGATGTTAAAAGAGCCAAGCCTCCTCAGAAAATACAGCCTCGCCTGACTTTTCTAATAGAGGTGGTCCATGTTCGGTGTCCAGTCCAATTTGTTGTCCAACAAGATCCCACGTACTATAAGATGTCACTGCTTCTACCTTCTCTCCCTCTATGCAGACAGGTTGTAGACAGGGGATCTTTCTCTGGAAATCCACTGTCATCTCTTTTGTTTTCTGTAGATTCAGCGTCAGCTGGTTTCTCCTACACCAGCTTACAAAATCATTCACCAGCTTCTTGTACTCCCCTTCCTCATTCCCTCTAATACAGGATACAATGGCTGTATCGTCCAAAAACTTCTGCATATGGCAGGTCTCAGAGTTGTAGATCTTTTTCCCCTTATGGACTAAAATCGTTGAAGTGGTGGCCATTATTCATCCAAAAGATAAACATTAGACTGGTCCAATCACAGATAAGATTTGGATCGGATTCTATTGGTCAGATAAAGGAGAAGACTCACAGCTTGGAGACTTCCTCAGAATTCAAATAAATATACAAACAAACAAATAAATAAATAAATGAATAAGTCAGTCAGTCTGTCAGTCAGTTTGTCTGTCCATCCATCTATATATTATGACTGGTGTGTCATTCTTATGAATGTGTGTGTGTGTGTGTTTATGACTGGTTTGCAAGATATCTTTTGGCAGAGCAAGACAGTGGAGGAAACAGGACTGGAGGGAGCAGCAGCATGTTAAGATGCTACATCATCAAATTCCTAAAGGTCACACTGGAGTCAGAAAGCATCAGAGTGCCGCATCTCCTCCATCTACTTCCCTCATAACACCGTCCACCCACAGCATCATTCAATCAGCTCTGCTTTATTTCCACACCACCTATTTACAACAGAAACCATTTCAAGGTACTTTTAAAGGTACAGTCCAGTTAAATCCAGTTATATTCCAACTACCAGGACCATTTCGTAGAATAGTATGCTTGGGCTAACTGCTCCCTTCTCCTGTAATGGAAATTCAAACACTAACATTTTTTCAGATATTGTTTTTTTTGCATTGTAGTGTAGCTCCCATTATGTATACAGGTGAGATTCACTGTGATTTTGTGTATTTATGTAGTTATCACAGATGATTTTGGGCTGAAAATAATTTTCAGTTCGCAGGAGACTGAAACAGACATACTTCATTTAAGCTAGTGCATTTATCAGTGTCAGAAAACTAACTTTCTGATCAGAAGCTCATCAGTCTGTATGTTTAACTTGAGCTGATGTTGGAAAGAGACTCAACTATCTTAGTTAACATTTTTTTTTACCAGAGTTCAGGGAAGTCTCACTACACAACCAGAGAAAGGAAGGTTTAAAGTAGAGTCCTTAGAGACCCATCCCACACTTTCTTTAGCTTTTAGCTCGTGTGTGGAGCACACATGGATATATGAAGCATTTAGTTTAATGTAGTTTGACCAATCAGACCCACATTCACTTCAGAAAGTATTGTGATGACTACGAAAGGATCTTATTTTTTGTTGGCATTGTGTCTTTTCATTGTTGATTCTGCAGTTACTAAAATACTTTGCTGACTGTCCCTCCATCTATGGTAAAGAAGCTCTACATTTCAAGCATACTGCTTCTGATTAAATAAAATGACAAAAAATAAAATGTAAATGGAATTAAAACGTTTTAGTAAAGAAAAAATGATTGTAGAAAAAATGGTTTAATTTGCCAATGATGTTGATGTTAAGTTTAAGTACATTATTTAACCAACAAGCCTAACTGACAAACCAATACCACAGTCAGTTATTAATAATAATGATTAGGCTGAAATGTTACCTGTGCAGGTGGGATTTATATTTTTTTTGGAGTGGCTGTTTTGTATTTCTTGCAAGAATTTTGTGTGTTGTTATATCTACTGCTGCTCTGAGCTGAGCATGATCTGAAATCTGAAATGTTTCCCCCAGGTTAAATAAAGATTTATACGAAAGACAAGCTAATCAATTTTAAGATGGCTAATGTGCTTGTGAGCACACTATTTGGAAACGTATACTGCTGCTTGTCTGATATTATATGTATGATGATGACACTTTTTTGTAATCAGAATTTGATAAGGAACCACAGCTGGGGCCCTTATTAACAAGCCATTAAATAAACATGAACATAAATGTCTCACTGTTGCTGCCACAAGATCACAGAATAAAAATAAACACATACTTTTCTCACTCTTCTAAGTCTCAGCATGAGTGTAAAATCTTGTTCCATGAGCAAAAACTATATAATCTGTGCTACTGTACAAGTTCACAGACCATGAAATTAATACACTGTGATAAAATATTCATTATTCCAGCCCCTTTTTATCTAGTACATCTCTGAGGGATGCTTGTTGACAATGCAAGACTGGACGATGTGTGGCCCTGCTCATTTGTTTTACTTTGAACAGCAGCGTTAACAAGCCCAATGTGACACGTTAGATTAATCATGCTGTAAAGAAAATGACCCCCAGGGCTGTAAATGTCATATCACAACATTCCTCATGTCCCAAAGCCTTGAAATCCAGGCTCTCTCTTCACCTGAGATAGACATAACAGAGTTACTGCCCTCAGGCTGTCTTTGCTTCATCTCTGCACTTTGCAGAAATTAAGCACTTCAAAGTGTGAGAAGTTGCAGAAACAATGCCTCTTTTTGTGAAAAACGGTGGTGACAAGATCTGTTAGTGACATGAAACTTGACGACTCTCTCAGCTCTCAGCACTCTGCATTGCTTTTACTCTATTTTCTCCAACAATCTAAAAGTCAGAATACTGATATTACACTAAGATTTTTCAAGCAGATTTGCTGCACATGATAAATATAGTTTGGACTGTGATGCTGTTTTTGTTTTACTAAGTAACATCTCACAGAATTCTAGCTCTCTGTGATCAAATTGTATGAATGTTATGCAAAGACAGAACTAAAAAAATCACATTGAAATAAAAAAAATATATATTTATATGATGCTGCACAGTGGTGTGGTGCTAACCACACCACAGCCCCACAGTGAGAAGGCTACTGGTTTGAGCCTCATGGCCTTTCTGTGCAGCCAGCTAATGTCAAATCTAATTTAAAGATGCTCTATGGAAAATGTGCAGATTTGTTTTGGTGATGCACTCCTTATCTACACATCTCACCCTGCATCCTACCTGTACTTTCTAGATGACTGGCTCTTCCAGCTGAATCATTGCTGTGATAATCTGGATTCAACTGATGTAATTGTTGTGAGATAATGAGAAAATAAAAAACTTGTGTTAATGAGTGATTGCCCAACTGAGTTTCCCAGATTTTATTCCAATTGTCTCAGCACTAAAAGCTCTAAATAAATGTGTTTTGCTTTCTAAAGTGTATTTTTCTTTTTCTTTTACTTCTAGAATGCACCAGAATACTTCATTTACATAATAAAATGGGAGAATACCATCATACCCCATAAAATTCCTCATCTTTGTCCATACCTGAGTTTATAATTATTGTCATATTTTTCTCTTCCTTTCATAACACCAAGAGTTGGTGGCTTGAGGATTAGGTTTCAACTCTTTGCAGATGATGTGGTTCTGTAGGTTTCATTTAGCTGTAATCTCCTTTTCTCACTGGAGTAGCTCAGGGTTTTGTTCAAGAATGAGAGGCAGATGGATGAGAGCCAAAGGGCCAACAGGTGACACTATTGATTTACCAGTCATTCTACATTCTTTACACCTATGCTCATGAGCTGTAGGTGATTATCAAAATATATAATCATGGATGAAAGCGGTAAAGTTGGGTTTCATCTGCAACCTGTCGCTGGAGAAAATATGGTCTGACCTGTAAAAGCCTTCCTTTTTTTTATCCAGTAGTACCTTTGACCTGACATTTGTAAAGTAGTGATAAATAGATGGATGGATGGATGGAGTCATACAACCGGTAATACAATTGCATTAATGCTTTAGAAGTCAGATCTCATCTTTCTTTTTATAGGCTTCCTAACAACACAACTTCTTCAGATGAACAATACATGCACCATAATTCTTCATTTCGTAATATGAATATTGGATCTTAAAATATATTTTTTAATCATTGTTAAAACAGATCATCTAATGTACATATTTGATCAAAGTAAACATTGTACAGGGCAGGCAGTGTATGATTTTGGAGAAGGTTTCTTTTATGGAGATTATAATTTTGACTAAAGTAGATCTGTGAAAACACATTGACTTTTTTATGTGAACAATCAAACTTTGTTTAAGGGGTTGAATAATTGTGCCAGAATTAAAACATGAGCAGATATTCATTAAATTTTGGTTTATAACATAACTTGTGGTTTTCTAAAGTTATCCAGAGGTTTTAATGGAAAATCTCAACATATGCAGCAAAGTTCCAGACATTGAATGACCCTGGTTGAACCATCTACTGGATACATTTAGCAAAATAAATTTCTGTTTTTTAGTGACACTGATTAAACCTCGGTTACACCTAAAACATCAACAAGTACAGCCAAATTCATTCTTCATGCAGAGAGGGCCTTCCATTGTGAGATTGTTTTTCAGTATGCAGGGAAACAGAGACGGACAGAAAATGATAAATTAGTTGCTCTGTTGCAAATTTGTCCTATGCACATCATCAGGATTTTATATGGTGTTGAATCACTCGGGTTAGAAATTGCATGAGCTCTCAGCCTCGAGCAACGATCAAACAGAATAGACTTTAGACTTTACATATAATCATGAAAAGAAACCATAAGTACAAAAACTTTTTTTAACCCCAAAGCTACTTCAAAGGAATTACATTCAATGTGTGATAACTTTATTAATGTTAAATGTGGCTCGATTAAGTCAAACCTAAAAATGAAAAATATTCCCAGCTTTCGTTTCTTAAAATCTTTCTTCCCAGCAGTCAAACTTTGTCATTATCTTTTAAAGTACTATTTGATCAATAGTTTTACAGTTAAATTAAACATTAAACAAAATGTTCAGCTATTCTTCTTCCGGTCCCTGTACCTGATCATTTTCAGAAGAAAGGGCTGTTTTTATTCAGCCACTTGCTGCTGAGTCGTAAATAATCAAAGGAGAATAAAGGGCTTCTTACTCAAGGGATGAGCCAGAGTTGTGTCGACAATTAACAGACAACTTAGCAAAGAAACAGTTATTTGTGCTTTTTGTGACCAGCAGCCTGTCACAAAGACTCATCAAGGCCCATCGAGATTCATTTTGGTGGGTGTAGATAAAAGCTCAGTGTCCCATTCAGTGATTTCCTATAAACTAATGATGTGCTGTTTGGCTCTAAGAGCCGATTCTTTGTAGTTAACGAGAAGAGTCTACTCCCATCAGCAAGCTCAGTTTTCGGAAGGAGCAGCTATTTTTTTTCAATGAGCACACCATATCACCAATCACGAAGGTGGAAAGACTAAAGTTATACCATTATGGGGAAAAAGAGGGTGGAGGCAGCCCCTCAGAAGAAAAAGGATGTGGTGGTACCAGCCAGAGACACAATGACAGAGAGAATGTAAAGTGGATTTGAAGACAAATGTGCTAAAGAAAATTACACAAAGGAAAAATGCTGGTTATGAGAAGGAAAAAAAAGAAAAGTTAAATTTTTGAGCAATATTCTAAATAATCTCTGGTACATTTTAAAAGTAAATCACATGTTTAAGCCTCACTACTGAACTTTTTCATCCTGGTGATTGCAAATTCAGCATCCTGTCTCTTCTCTGAGAACTCTCAAGCCAGAAAAAGTCTGTCTGATGTTGACTCTTTCTGCATCTCTTGCTCTGTAATTTCTTCTATCAATGTGCCATCGAGTCAGAAAAAAGAACATGAAAACGACTGTCCTGTTTGGGTGGTTGGGGGGTGGAGGGTAAACGGGGTGTATGTTTCAGATGACACAAGCACTGGACTGAATGACAGCTGCAGCAGGTCTGACAGAGGTGTGAATCGGTTTGAGATCATGTCGACGGAGGATGGAACAAAGGCAGAGCTCTTCTTTGAAAAGCCCAAAGAGGGTTAAAATGTCCTTTAAAGATTCTGGAGACTGCATTTCCAGAAATATTCACACATTTTTCAACAGAAAAAGTGTGACTATTTCTCATTTTCTTGGTCATACACAGCAACTCATTTCAAATAAGCTAAAAATTAAATAATAAAAGAAGTGAAGCCAAGATCAGTATTTCATCATTCCCTGTCTAAATACATTGATATCCCTGATACAAGATGTAAACTCTAGCATTATGGAGTGTTTTGATGCTGCGGTTATGAAAATGAAGAAGAAAAAAATTTGCGTTTTATACTATGTTAAACTCAAATGTGAGTTTATGACTAACTGTGTTGCAGTCTTTTCTCCGCTGCAATTACCGCACTGCCAAGTGAGCCACATTTTCCTTTTTGTGCTTACAGCACAAGCAGATAATTACAGGTTTGTTCTCTGAATGAAATTCTCAGGGGAATAGGGCGTTATAAGTCTCTCACTGGGGGATCAGAAAAGGCTGAGATAGCAGATCCATGTAGTATCTCTGATAAGATTCACACTGCAGCCTGTAGAGGACAAAACTCATGTCTTCCTGATTGTTAACAGCTCCGCCGATAATGGCTTCATTTTGCCCTTTTTAAAAATGTTTTCCTCACCTGGACAACACAATGCCCATGATGCTTGTTTTCCAAGTGTGGCTTTGGCTTTTACAGGTCAGCTATGTTAAGAATTATAATGGAATTAATGTAGCCAAACATCCCCGTGGGAGTAATTCAGAGCCAGTCTGACCTTGGCTGGAGAAGTAGCCCATAAAACACCTAGAAAAAGTCCTCCACTTTGATCACATTCAGCATAGCTGTCCACTTTATACACCCTTGGGGGTTGTTAATGTGTCGGCTAGAAAACATTTTTGCTAAAAAATTATTAGAAGGTGGTTGCTTTGTTGAGATATATTTTCATGTCTAACCACTCTTAAGAACTGCTTGGGAGGATTAGGAAGGCTTTTTATCCACAATTTTCTACTCGATTATATGGACTAATAGGTCCAAGTTGGGAATTTAATTGAATTGCTGGCTGATTTTTATGTCATGTAAAGATGCATGCATGTGACCACAGACAAACCAACCACAGACAAACCACCTGACCGGATTCAATTATCAGTCATGCATATCTTGCAGAGCAGCATTTTAGTCTCAACATAGCCATTATAATCTTCACTCCAAGGTTATTCCAACTCCTGCTCAACAATCAGTGACAGCCTTTACAAACAAAATGTCTTATCTAGGCCTTATCTGAATGACATGGAGATAATTATTGAGGTGGGCCTCATATGAATTCATTAGAAACCCTTTCTCAATGAGACAATGTGGCTATTATGTCAAATTCTCTGTCAGCTATTTTTATCATATCTGCCACTGATCTAGTTGTCAGTGAACTCATAGGTAGGTAATTACCTTGCACTCAGGGAAAAATAGGGTGAAGATGGACTGATGAGGAGAGGGAGAGGAGGCCTGGCACAAACCAAACTCCAGGACTTTGTGACTGCAGGAGGAAGACAGTTATAATGCTGAGATAACATCAGGGAGATGAGGAAATTTATGATAACTGTGTCATGCCAAAGAGACCTGCTGAGGGAAGCAGACCCTTCAAGAAACCCCATTTCTATCACACGCAAATACATTATTTATTTTGGAGAAATTCCTTTAAACCCATGACTTTTTTAGGGACACCGCACAGCAAAGAGTGAAGGAAACTGAAGTTCTCACATGTAGCAACCTGAACACGAATCTCATCAGTTTCATCACACCAAGCAAAGTCATGAAATCAGACCACTGAACCAGACCTTTTCATTACTTCCACTCCATCAGTCAGGTGTGTCATCCTTTTAATTAACCCGAGTGACAATAAATGATCACATTTATCATGTCCCATTTGCCTTTCACCCAACTGTTGTTTAAAGCAGAGCAGTGCAATGTTAGGTGCATGTTCTGCAGCTTTAAATCTATATGTAGAAACAGAATAAGCTAATGCTAATGCTCATTACTAATACATGGAACAGGCTTCAGAGAGGTATTTTTTATGACAGGGCTTCATGCATGGATTAGCTGACTGCCCTTGGACCTCTATATCATTGAGATATATATATAATCATGATCATACTGTTCCCCAGAGATCATGTAAAATTTACATAATCAAACCAAATGTGTGAGCCAGCTTAATGAAACTGCTGAAAGCTCTAATATATTGTGAAAAGCACATGTTGATTTGTCGTTTTTTTTTAACCGCATCACTTTTATCCTGAAAATTTGTAGCACAACCGAGTCCACATGCTGTAATTCCTTCTCTCAGGACAGACATGAGTCTGATCCTTGAATCAATCTTTTGCAAAATGATCTCATCTAAAGCGCCTAAGCTCCCCAACAAAGTGAACAATGTGCGGCAATCTCTCATATCCAATCAAAGGATCCCGCTCTGGCTTGGCGCCAGATAAAACGGAGCCTGATCCTTTCAGACAGCCCGCCACCACAGCCATGGCAGCCCCACCCAGTGTTAATACAGTGTGGAAAGCAACCTGGCAGATGATCAAACAGGGAATTGATGATGTCATTGTGTTTAATTACTCTTGTTTGAGTTTTTACATTTTTTTATTTTTTCTTTTCATCAGAGGAAACAAGCAGATTTATCTCATGCCCCTCACCTAACTGTGTGTCATTGCTTCAGCGTAAGGAAAAAGATATCCTCAGAGAATACAGTACAGCCAGAGAAAGGCTGCAGTGACCTTGCAGTGCAGAAGAGCTATGCCATTTTTAAACTACATTTGGAGAGCTGTGCAGAAAGCAGATAATGAGCTCACACACAATAAAATGACATTCTGGTGTTTTGGAAATCAACGTCCGAAGACATGAACAGCACATTTTGTAAGCATCATGGTGGTTTAGTAGGAACCTTTAGTCAAAGTAAAATACAGGCTCTGAGCCAAACCTATATTAGTAAAACAATTAGGTAAACTAAGGTGACAAATCACATTAAAATAAGTGTTTGCAGGAATCAGTACACTACAACTGATGGATTCTAGATCAGCTCACAGGAAACAAACTAATGAGACAAACTGAAGCAACAGATTCATAATAAATATCACAGTCACAGTAGCTGTGGCCTAAACTTCCCAAAACTTACCAACACTAGTAGAGTATATAATTGTGTTTAAAGTGAACCTTATCTGCTATGAGATGTAGGCAATGCAGAAGTAGTCTTGCTACATGATGTCTTTAAACCTTTTAGGCAAGGCAAGGCAAGTTTATTTATACAGCACCTTTCATGTACAGGACAATTCAAAGTGCTTTACATTGAAACAGTAAAAGCATAAAAACAGCAGAAGTCACAATAAAATCATAAATTATAACAAAGTCATGAAAAGTAGATCATATAAAGTTACCGTGCAGATTCATTTATAGGCACATGAAAAAAGAAATGTTTTCAACCTGGATTTAAAAGGGTCTACAGTTGGTGAAAGTTTAATTTCCACTATGTCTAATAGTGGGCAGGATGGGGTTTCAGCAGTGAGGATAGCACCTCTACTTTCCATCTGTTTGACAGCTTTGTTTGTTTATGGTTTCTTACCGACTCAATGTTAACAGTGTTGTTGGTCCCTGTTTTCAAAAACAAAACTGGAAAAGTTGGAAATTCTGATAATTATAGACCTATTGCTCTGGCCAGCATTGTGTCAAAAATAACTGAAGTAGCCTGTTGAACAAGATCTCACAATATATAATATCTTCTGACAATCAGTTTGGGTTTAAGACTAGGTTGAGCATAGACATGTATATATGCTGTAAACGAGATGGTGTTTAACTAGTATTGACTTGACTGTGTGGAGAATTTGAAAAGCAATCTGAATACCTGCATGTGTTCTAGTTAGATAAATGAGCTTACGTTGATGCACAGCAGCAAGCGTAGTGGAATACAAAGACCAATCATACCGCGTTTCTGCACTACAAAAGTCAGAATTACTGTTTTTATGTGATTTTAGACACTTCTAAAGCATTTGATAGTGTTAATCATTATTCATGAAATTGATAGAAAAAGGTGTACCCAAACACATTGTTAGTATTTTAATCTCTTGGTATGCACCGCAAACTATGCAAAGAGGTCAGGCAGGGAGGAATTCTGTCCCCTTTCTGTTTAATCTGTATATGGATGAACTGACAACAAAGCCTGTAGAACTGGTTGTATGACTGGAAATCTTGTTGTTTATTCCCAGCACTGCTGGTATACACCAGCTACTCAACATCTGGTATGCAACATGATATAATGTATAATTCCACAAAAAAGTATGGTGATGATCTGTAGGACCAAGGAGAACAGACACATGCGATTTCTAATTTTTTCTTTGTCAAATGTTGGGTTGAGAGTCACAGATAAAATCAAATATCTTCAGCACATCATTACTGCTGATAAGACAATGTAGAACAATGTATGCTCAAGCAAACACTTTAATTCGGAAATTCGGTTTGTGCTCTGATGAGGTGATTTTGTTTAAATCATATTTTACACAGCTTACCTCTGGACTCAAAGGTCAGTTTACAAGGGCTTCAAGTTGCCTACAATGATGCATTTCACCTATTTATGAGAAGGCCAAGATGGTCTAATCCAACTGAGTTGTTTGTGTCTGCACGTGTGAAGACTACTGAGAAATCTACTGTACAGTTTTATTTGCAGGATGGATAAGTCTGAAAATGAAGTCTTGGTGTCATTTTTGAATAAACAATTCAGTGTAATATGATACCAGTGTGATATGTGGAAACAATGTATAGTTGTCTTTTAGGAACATAATTGTTTTTATGTGTGTCGTCTGTTGTTATTTTATTTTTACATGGACCTTGAGTCTGCAATAAAGATGAAATAAATGTAAGAAATAATTAATTTATTATCTTCTGCCCATCCATTTCTTCTAACTCATCCATGAGTATCCTGGGACATTCCTCCAACATGTCTTAGTTTTTCCACAGGGTCTTCTCCTTGTGAGATGCACCCAGAACACCTCCCCAAGGAAGGGTACATGTGGCATCCTAACCAGATGTCAAAGCCTCCTCGTCTGGTTTCTCTCATGAGAGCAGTGATGCTGAGTCCAAACTGGATGACCAGACTTCTCATCTGTAAAAGAGGAGCTCAGCCTGGCTGTCTTCTTTATTTCCATAACATCCCACAGCACCTTACCATAGGTGAAGATAGGAGTGACCAGTAAATTGATAGCTTTGCCTTTAGCTCAGCTCTTTCTCCACCCTGACAGAACCCCTACTTTGGTGTCTAAAGGGTTAACTAGCTGATTGTTTATCTGTTGCATTAGGCTGAGGTAATATACTGGTACATATTTTAACAGACTGGGGCACAGTTGTCAGACTCCAGTCCTCAAGAGCTAATATCTACATGCTTTTGTTGGTTCCATGCCTCAACATGTTCAACATCACAGTGAAAGTCAGATAAGAGGATGGCATCAAGTCTCTCAACATAAAGAACTTAAAGAAGTTGTTAACCTTCGTGCTGCCATTCTCAAATGTACTGCTTCAGTTGACTGTAGTGGCCAAAAAATATCCAAACA
Organism: Pseudomugil gertrudae; assembly: GCA_037177535.1. Classification (NCBI taxonomy): domain Eukaryota; kingdom Metazoa; phylum Chordata; class Actinopteri; order Atheriniformes; family Pseudomugilidae; genus Pseudomugil; species Pseudomugil gertrudae. The sequence goes on along the minus strand of JBAMHV010000004.1, from coordinate 27,306,915 downwards.
CAAAAACTGTGGTAAAATCATTATACATCATTATTTATTTCAGTTTATTTATCACAAAGATGTTTTCTAACTGGTAAAAATACCAGAATTCCCTGCATCTGTTTGTGTAGGGAAACAAGTTGAATGATGTGGTATCAAATAGAAAGGTAAAAAATGACTACTTTTGTAACCAGATGCGGCCAGTAAAAAAAACTCAATCATTATGAACTGAAATGATTGTGAGATTAAATATGTACTTTTAATGAAACTCACAGGATCATTTACAGCCACAAAGATCACAAAGAAGGAAAATCTGATACTATAAGAATGACAACCAATCAGTTTTGTTGCTGAAGACTCATCATGATCATGACCAAAACCACACCCTCATGTACATGTTGTAAATAAATAATTTCATGTCCTGCGTAGTGAATAATTAATCATTCGTATAATTAAACTGGTATTTAAAAGGTTAAAAAAATTAAATGATGAATCATTAGAAGTTTTTCTGAATTTATTCAAGTGATTAATAAAAAGTTAAAACTATTTTAAAAAATACTAATGCTTGATGATTTTCATGGCAGAAAATGCATTGGAGTAAAAATAATGACTTAAAATAATTACTCAAAAATTGCATGCCACTACTCACAACCAGAGAAAAATTATCACTAAGTTAAATAAATGCCTAAGAGATGCATATGGTAAGAGAAGGTAGAGATGTGTGACAGCTTTTAAAATTAAATAAAGCTGAGGTTTATGAAGCATCAAATGCAAAGAGAATGTTTATAGCGTGTTAAGGCACTAATATTTGCACATAATACAAGCGTAAAGCGGAATTTTATCAGACAGCAACAGAATTGATGCACAGTGTCATGTCAATAAAAATGACACAAAAATGATTGATGCACAATGGCTCCTTAATGTAAATGAAAAGGGGCTTTTGCAGTGTAAATGCATAGATGTAGAGTGAGCCCAATATGTTTACTCAGAGTAAATTATTAATATTGTTCCAATGAAGTTTTGTTTGTCTAATATAAAAAATGTTTCTGAAATGTGGCTTCATGATTTCAGTCTCAAATAAATATTCTAAGCATTACATTTTAAGAAAATAGGATGTTATAAAGTTTAAAAACAGATTTTTATTCCTTTAATGCTGTTTTAAGGAACCCCAGAAACATTTACTTTACCACATTTCCATGCAAATCTCTGATTTAGCTTTACTTGTTAATAAATTAACATCTAGCAATAGATAACTGTTTATAATGACTGAACAGATGGCTCATAACATAGTATATAACAGAATAACACTTAAAACTAATTAACATAGCAACAACATAACTTTTGGATAATGTAAAGAGGATTCTAATACTGTGCACTGACATGCAAATAAACTGTGATATTAGGCATAAGAAAGACCAAACAGGTTGCAGAAACTTTGCAGGAAAGCTTGGAAGGGTGGGCACACAGAGGAAACCCCAGAGTGCTCATTTATCTAGTTTTTAGCCCAGAATCAAATAACCAAGCACAACTGCCCTTCAGATTAAACCATTGTTCAATTTCTGTCCTTTAGATGAATAAACTTTTGCCTTAAGGGAATCAGGTTAAAACTGCATTTTCTCTGTGTGCCTGACATGAAAAAACAACTAAACTGGGCTGAGCTGATGCGTTCCCCTTCTTTCTCACAAACATGACTGACCAAACCATAAACTACAATCTTCTTTCTCCTTTTCTTGGTTTTCAAGGTCATCTGTGACACCAGGCTGAGATGTTCTAAGTATATGAAACTATATTTTATGACAAACTCGACTATATCCAGAGGAATTGTATTAAATGGTCACTTTCATGCTTGTTGGAAGACTGTTTACACCATCAGGGTTTGTAGAAACCGCAAAAACAATGTGACACACTAAGAATCACACAATGACTACATTTACATTAACATCGGACTTAAATGATCCTATTTATTTATTTATGTAAATAAAATTAACCCTACATGAGAAAGTTCTTTCCACTGTGCGTTCAGATGGGTTGGCCACATTCAAAACAACCAGCAAAGATGTCATGACTTTTACTTATTTGTTCTCTTTTCTTCATTAATCTGGATCAAAAGTTAAAAGGAATGAAGAAAAGAACTGGATTATGTAAAGCAGTAAATGGTAATTAGAACATTTTTATTCATTATCAGTGCAATGCTTCTACTAAAAGTTACATACACACACTGTTACACAAACGAACATTTTGCTGGCATCATGGGGTGCTTTACTCAAAGATATGTTCTTCAAATGAAGCCACATGATGCCAAGATTCAAACCAACAACCCTCTGATTAACAGAAAACGTTTCTAGCTGAGCGTTCCTGTTTAGCTATCAGCTTCAAGTATGACACACAACATCCATCACCATTTAACTGGAGCTTTGAGCTGTCTTTCACATGTCTCCGTGCTTCTACTTCCATTTTCCCACCACAACAGATTGACTTTGAAATTGTTTGACTGTTTTGGAAAACTCAATCTCAGATCTTTTTGGCTCTAAACTGTCTTTCTGTCCAGCCGCTCATCGTAGCATGAGGTCTTTCCTGTTGAATGTTACTGGTCTGTCAGGGTCATTACTGCTTTAGTTTACAGAACTAGTGTGTTTGGCTATGTTCTTGTCATGTTGTCTAAAGACAACAAATAAAAACAAAAGCACTCTTACACATGCAGCTAAATAAGATATAATTTCCTTTTCATCTGTGTTTATTTTTAGACAAGAGGAGTCGACAGATTGCTTACTTCACATGAATGTAACAGTGCCTCTGAGAACATGGTCAACTTCCTCTTTTTCTTAGAGCTGCTGTTACAAGACAAAAGAACTCACTGTCAGATTCCTCTGCTCATCCAGCTGGGCTGGCACTGGACAATGAAATCCCAACAACCAGTCTTGGACATGACTCATACTTACTTACTTCTTCTTGAGATGAGCTGAGGACCTGAGGAGGGCGTATAAGTAATTTAATGATAGACTGACAATATGCAGGTCAATAAGATGCTGGGCATGATCAAACAAAAAAGAAAAAAAATAGCTGGGTATGTGGGTATGTTTATGTAAGGAAATCTATGCACCCTGAAAAGTGCAGTATCAGAGCCAGGCTCAACTTTTCTCAATCACTGAAATTGTCTTTTTTTCAATACAACTAAAAAAAATAGTAAAATTGGGATATTTATTCTATTAAATATATTCCCTCCTTTTCATACAATCCTCCATACAAAACTGTCACCACAACTCTATTACAGCTTTGATAAAATGCATCACTCTTCCACAACATATGCCATAACATTTTCCTTCTTTCTGAATATGAACACATAGAGAAAAATGTTTCACATTGGGCGAGTAAAGTCACCACTGAGGACCTTGCTCAATACTTTCCCAGTGTCTTTCAGTATCAACTTGTCTGGAATGAAAAACAAAAAATGTTCTGCCACACATTACCTGAGAATGTCTAAAATAAATAAACAAGACAAATCCTCATGGCAGAGTTTATGACATCTAGGTCTGCTGTGAATCCACAAGGAATCTGAATCCTTTGCTTTTGTTTAAAGTTTTTTCTTTGAAAAACAAGTTCAAAGTTTAAGTTCAAAAATAAAAAAAATGCATCTGAGTTATAACATCTCTGAAATGTTCCTTTTACATCTAGTCATACAACTTGTCATGATTCATGCTCTGCAAAGCTTCAAGTTAATTCAAGTTCCACTTGGACCTCCCTGATCGCTTCATCGCCTCACCTGTTCCTTGTCCTACTTAAATCTTCTCCTGTCTCTGCTTCCATCTCAGATAATCAACAGCGGTCACTTTGTTTAGATCCAGAAGGTTTTCGATGCTTCACGCCTTCTGTTGTCGACAAAGTCACGTCCCTGGATTATCCTTGTCTTGCCTTACCATGTTGGACCCATTTTTGACTTGTGTTTGCCTGGACGTCAACTCTTGCTCTGAACAACCACATATCCCCTCTGGATAAGAAGTATTACTTCTGCCTCTGTGTGACCATTGCCTGTCCCCTTGACTATACTTTTGGACATTGGACTTCCAGAGTAGTGCTGCGATGGACAACTGCATGCCACTGGACTTATCCAGGTCCCCTCATTGTTCCCCTCGTAAGCAGTTCCACTAAAAACACCTGATAGCATGGAGACTGTGACTGTGTCAGCATGCAAAATAAATGAAGTTAAGTGTTTGCAGAATATTGACCATGCCAATGCTACCCCACCTATGCAAAGGTTAGCAGCAGACCCAGGGGGTTATGGGCTCTGGTGCCCAGAAGACATGTTTGTGTGTTCTGGGGGAAAACTAAAACATCATCGGCATATGAACTTATTTTATGTTGTATGTTTTTAAAATTGATACCTTTTATTTCTTTGTTGTCTTATGATAGGTATGCTGCTAATGGTTCAATGATAATGGCAATGGAGAAAGCGGGCGGCCCTGTTTGGTGTCTCTCTGCAAGTACAAGCTTGGAGAAGTTTATCTTCTCCAGGGAACATGATAAATATGCAAATGGAAGCTAGAAAGCAAAAAATAAAGTTTTACAGTTTATTGTTCTGGATAAGCAGTCGACGCCTGTAGTGGAACATTCACTCTAAGTCCGGTTCCAAGATATTTTGTAACAAAAATTTTTTAATTTAATTTTGTTTGATCATAATAATAAAAAAAATGAGCATATTTAAATACATTTAAATAACATTATATTTAACTATGAAATCTTCATTTAATAGACCTTAGTGCTTGATATGGACACAGATCTAAATCCAATGTATTTGAAATAGTATCAGACAGAAAAGATGAATGACGGGTCTAGACTGTACATGTAGGCAGCTTAATTTATAATGAGGCTTATTTTTGCTATAATAAGCAATATCATCTCTGAATAAAACCTCATGTGGATGGCAGTTTGTGTCACTGCAGACCTCCAGCTGATTCCTGTCTTGCTTGGGGAAGACAACTTCAGAGGATCTCAGATTGAATAATTTATCACCTCACCATGATCAGTAGCAGTTCACTTTCTTAAATTCCTATGGAAGCAATAAGAATGGACACAGGACTCCCTTTTTCCACATAACTGTAGCTATTAAAAGTTTTGTACTGATAAATATCACAGAATAGCTGTAATGCTAAACACACTAATGGCCTTATTGTCCCAGCTTTCGTCCCTTTAGTCTGTTGTATCTCATTATAACAAGATATTTTCTCTGTACTGCTGTAAGTCACTGTAATGAGACATGCCTTTATTTTCTTCTCCTGGGTGTGCAGCTGGTTTCTGTAATCTTGGCTTTAATTTCTTTACAGCAGTGGCTTGGAAGAAGTACACTTTTTTAGGCTTAAACTGTGTAGTTTGTTCATCGCTAATGACAGGCATCATGTCACACTCTGTCAGACAACAACCACAACACCTGACTGAGAGGCATGCAGACAGAAAAAATGAGAGGTTTCCATGTGCTTTACTTTTTCAACAAAGCAGACATTGTGTCTCACACTGACAAGGTGACAGTTTGCACTCTTTCGGCACACATCCAAAACACACACATGCGCAAAATAATCCAATATAAAAACAGAAGAAAGACTGATAATCCTCCATTTGAGTCTTTGAGGGAAGTGATGACTGATACATCCAAGCAGCTGCACTCATTATTGTTAACTAATTGTCTGGCAGGACAAATCACTTCCACCCTGCAGTGACTATTTGGAGTGATAACGCTATTGTACTGTGACCTATTTCTCTGTCATCTGTGGGCACATCCTCCTGCAGCCTCCTGTTAGTCATGAAATGACTGTTTGCAACACATTCATACCTTGAGGGCAAAGTTCTCATCATTTTGTGCCTAAATTTGAGTCACCTTCTCACCTGGTACAGCTTTATGCTGCAAAGCCTGAGTATAAAGAAGTGACAGTTCACTCCCACCCCACCCGATGCAGCCTTAAAGAAGTCTGAAACACAAACTGAAGTGTAATTCCATTTGATGACTTCTGGTGCTTCACACTGTGTTCTTTTCAAACCACCAGCGCTGTCTGTGTGCCCAGCCTTTATCTCTCTCCACTGGGAGAAGTCATCATTATCTCAACTTGTTTGTGTGCTGAAAGCACAAGAGCTGCTTGTTCTTCAAACGGGCCTGTGGTCCGGCTAACATTAGCGGCGACAATTCCTCTGCGACAGGAAACTGAGCAGATCCCCCGCTGCTGAGTACAGAACGGAAGGCAAATCAAGAGCAAGGGCATTTGATTCGATTGGTAGGTGGGCAACAAAAGAATCGCTGAAGATGCTCTCAGAAAAAGCAATGAGATGTAGGCTACTGCAGAGTGCCAGCAGCCACGGATAGACAATCACCATGGATGATGCCGCATGCTCAGGTCCAGGCCCGGACTGGCCATAGGGAGAACCGGGAGTATTCCCGGAGCGCCGGTCTAGGATTGGCCTGCTGGCCTGCGT
>JBAMHV010000004.1:27262516-27294620 GCA_037177535.1 Pseudomugil gertrudae | reverse complement strand
ACTGTGGCGAAATTACTCACCTCCTTCTCTCTTTCTTTTCTCCTGGCCTGTAGGCTTTCCAAAGCTTAGTTTTTTTTGTTTGAAAGTAGACTTCCTCATCTTGCTTTTGCTTCCATGATAATCCTCGATTAAAAAACGGACTGTGGTCTGCCGAGTAGTTTGACGAGAACAGAAACCCAGAAACCCATGGTGCTCTGCGTAATATGTTCAAATGTTCCAATTACAATGTCGGATATTTCAGCCCCGTTTTAAAACGGTGACATTAAAATGATTGCATCTTTATTTTCAGAAATATAAATGAGAATACCTCAACTTTCCACAGATCAGTCAAAGTTAGAATGGTTTTCATCATATTAATTTGATATCTCTGAGTATAAAACACAAAAAAAAAAAAACGAGAAAAAATACCGAGGACATGACCTCGGTGTCCTCAATGGTAGTTACGGGCCTGATTATACTCATTTACCACTGCATCAGATCCACCTGTTACTGTAAACAGTTTTCTAATCAGCCAATCACGTAGCAGCAACTCAACATGTTAATTTAGGTATACATGTTCAAGATGAAAAGCTGATGTTTAACCAGAGAAATACAATAAGAAAGGGGGATTTAGGTGACTTTGAATGTGGCATGATTGTTTATCTGAGTATTTCATAAACTGCTGGTCTACTGGGAATTCACACATAACCACCACAAAGGTTTACAAAGAATGGTCTGAACAAAGTGAAGGTATCCAGAAGAATGCAGTTATCTAGACCAAAATGTTAGGTTGATAAATCTCATAGGGCAGCGTGGAATAGATGGACAGGTAGGTAGTGATAGACAGGCAACAGGAAGTTAAATAAGAACTGGTTCTGAGATATACAGATATACCAAGATGATATAATAACTAAGAACAGCAATTTGAACTTATAATTCACACCAGCTCACCAAAACTGAACAACAGGAGACGGAAAAATGTTGCCTGGAAAGTTGAGTCTTCATTTCAGCTCCACATTTGGATGGTAGGGTCAGAATCCATCCATTTTCTACCACTTACCCTGAATGGGGTCGCGGTGGCTAAAGCCACTCCCAGCTGACACCGGGCAAGAAGTGGGGGTACACCCTGGACAGGTCGCAAGTCCATCACAGGGCCAACACACATAGACAAACAAACATGCACACGTGCACACACTCCTATGGGTAAATTAGATTCTCCAATCAGCCTATCCCCCTGACCTGCCCCAGCCGAGGCTCAAACCAGCAACCTTCATGCTGTGAGGCCACAGTGCTAACCAACTGCACCACTGTGCAGCTTATGTTGAGTCTTCATTTCAGCTCCATATTCAGATGGTGGGGTCAGAATGTGGTGGGAAAATCATAAAAGCATGGATCCATCATGTTTTAGACCAATGCTGCAGGCTGGTTGCTATGCTTTGGGGCCTGTTAGAACCAACGTAGCATGGTTTAAACACCATAGTCTGCTGACCATATCTATTCCTTTATGATGACAGAGTACAATCTAAGGATGGCTTCTTACAGCATAAAAATGCACCTTGTCACAGGGCTAAAAAAACTCCAAATCATTTATTGTACATGACTGAGGTCACTGCACTCCAATGGCATCCATGGATATCAGATCTGAACACAACATCTTTGGGATGTGGTGGAACAGGGGATTCTCATCATGGATGTGCAGGAGACAAATCTGCAGCAACTGATTTTATCAATTTAATATGAAACAAAATCTCTGAGAAATATCTGATACCATTATTCAGTCAGTAACTAAAGTGTCTGAAACTTTGCCTGAATATCACCTGCCATGGGAACGTCAACTTGTTGAGAATATATTTACCCAGCTGGGCTGCCTATTAAAAGCTGATTAATTAAAAGCGCGTCCCCAAATCCCAGAGACTGTGTTGTGATCGGTCAACAGGACTATTTAAGAGAGTTTGAGGGAAGAGGTCTTAAATTGTCAACGTGTCCTTGTCCCAGCCAATGGAGGGATTAGGCATGGGGATCAGGGAGTGTGTCTGCGCATGAATCAAAGCCGTGTTCAAATACAAACGCTCCGCTCTGATTTCAAATGAGACAAGAAGCTGCTTTTTACTTCGCTTGTATAATACATGCCTCCTTTGTGTGATTTATCCAAGGACTCAGTGGAAAACTTGCCATCACCAAGCAACAGCTGTAGAAGAGAAATGTCTTGTTTATGTTTGGGACTTTACACATGTGAATAAATATGTGAATAAAGGCTCATTTAAAGGTGAATCAATGCTGTTTATAGATCTTACCGTCTCATGCATGTCACACATGCTCTCACTACCACATAGTAAAATACACACACACATGGGTCAATGGTAAATATTTAAATGAAATGTAAATAGAGCATTCTGCATGCTATTTCATGACAGAATAACAGACTCCCTGTGGTACTTATCTCTTCACAAATCACTTGATGATTGAAGTGTGTGCACCTTCAGCTCAAGCAGAAGCCAACTTTCCTAGAAACACTGGAATTGGTCATGGAAATATATTCATATGAGGTGGTAATGGGAACAACAACCTTTCAACAAAATTAATTTACTCTGGAGTGGAATGAGAAATTCACTGTTACACTGGCCACAAATATATTTTAAACCTTAATATAATAGTGTATAAAAATTTGGGGTGCTTGGTTTGTTTGTTTGTCATAATATAAAAATCCACTTATCACCAATTGTATCTTTTTACATATAAGACAGTTATTCTCAACCTTTTTAAGCCACACACCCAAAGATAACATAGACAAATGTTTTCACCCCACCCCTCCCTCCTCCTCATAAACTTGCTTCAAGTCGGCTGAAGTTTAGAAGCTGAAACTGCCACCAAAATTATGAGCTTGACGGTGAGATAGAGGCACTTTGGTGAAACTAAAACTAAAAACCCTTTTCCAGCTCCATCTGCAAATGTTGGTGTTTTTATTGATTTTTTCTTTCATTATCTTTTTAATTTTCAAACTTGCTTTCTAAATGGTGGGGGAGGGGGGTACTTTAATTATATTAAATTTTAGAATAAATCTGCTCACACCAATTATTGACATTCAAACTACTTACAAAAAATGCATACGCTGTATTTACTTCTATCTTTGAGCATATTTTAAAATAACTGTATCCATAATGTTTGCAACTTGTAAATAAACACTGTACGATTGACTATTAAACCCATTAAATAAACAGTTTAGTCAAAGTGAAAGTGCTGTAATTGGATAAAATTATTAAATGAGGGGGACATATTTAGCAGGAAGCAGAAGAACCAGCATTTTATGCAGCAGAACACCAGAACCAATCCTGTTCTTGGATTTGTTTTAAACTTATGAAAAGTGCACTTTCTTATTCCTGAGTGTCACACTGCACTTGGTGACAAAATCACTTTTATTGTTTTATGATTCTTCCCGACAGTTCACCACATATCGTATTGACCCACTACCTGATAGCTTATTGACATGAGATGATTAAAATGTCCTGGCCTTGTCTCTTGTGATGTGGGAGTGGTTGGTACCCAACCTCCTCAAGAATGGACTATGGTTTCCCAATCAATTAACCACAGATTTTAAGGGCATTGCATGTAATTGCATGCAAATTGGGTTCAATCCTATTTGATGAAGACCCCATCAATCTGACCCATGTATATCCGTATAAACAAGAGTTAATTTCTGCAGCTTTATTTGACACTTCCATTTCCTCTGTGCACGAATCAATTAACAGCTCAACAATCTCCCACATGCAATTTGGACTTCATACCGAGCAACATATTAAATGGTATAGCAAATGATGAATGAATGCACTAAAGAGCTGCACAGTGGGATAGTGGTTAGCATGGTGGCCTCACAATAACAAGAAGGTTGATGGTGTTAGGCCTCGAGGTGGAGGTGGGGGTATTCTGTGTGGAATATGCATGTTCTTCCTGTGTATGTGGGTTCTTTCTAGGTTCTCTGGCTTCCTCCCACCACCCTAAGACATACATGTTAGGTTAACTGAAAATTGTTCCTTGAGGTGAGTGAGTGCTTGTCCGTCGCTATATGTTGGCCCTGTGATGGACTGGTGACCTGTCCAGGGTGTACCATCCCTTTTGCCTGATAATTGCTGGGACCCCCACTGAGACCCTGAATTGGATTAAGTGGTATAGAAAACAATGAATCAACAAAGTAAGGTCTGGATGCATATTTCCTTTATCTGTATGGTTTTATATATGGTCCATCAAAAGATAAAACTATCACATTAAAATCAAAGTGTTAGTACTCCTGTATTGATCCCAAGCATTGTAACCTCATTGAACGTCTTCGTTAGGCAATCTTGGAAAGTGTGGATCAGCAGAAAAATGAAGGTGTTGCGGGAGAGAATAATTGTACAAAGACAGCAGCTCGCCCAGGACTCTCGCTGGTTTATGAATCCTCACAGGTGTAAAGGTTAAGAACTGTCATCAGATTAGCCATTGATTTCAATTAGTGCTGCGTGTTACTAAACAACCTTTGTCTGGCTGCGATCACTGACTCATATTGATCCTTCAGGCTTGTTCCATTACATTTGATTGCCACAGGCCCACTGTCAGTTCAGCAACTGATTACCAGCCCTCCTCCATCGTTGTCCGCATACAGCCATGCGCTCACAGCTCATCTAGCTGGATTCTTCAGGAGGCAGCTAATAAGGTTAGGCTTTGGATGCTTTCATGCAGGTCTTAGAAAGGTCTAATTAAAGCTTTAAGTTTTTGATTAATTGATCAATTGAAGCTGAAGAAAATTAAAAAGCTGCCATTAGTTTATAGCCTTTCCTTCAGGCGTAGGTGTCTTACAATTGTTTTATCAGTCGTCTCCTTGTGCTCTTCTTTGTCAGCAAAAATGAGCAATTAATATTTTCAACAGGCAAAAAAGACCAGGATTTCAAACATTTTGAGATGTTTTGCTCTACTGGAAAACCGTTTTTCTACTTCTGCAAAAAAAAATCACAAGTATTTTGCATTCATGGAAAGACTGATTAATGGGGTTACTGTCAAAGTTTCTTCATTCCAATTCCACATGTTAACTCGACTGGGAGTGATGGGTTTCAGGTCAGAGACATGGGACACCAGCAGACAAATATCCAAAATTTATTATGCAACAAAGCTGTAAATTAGGACGTGTGTGCATAAGCACACAGCTGTGCATATTAGTCAAAAGTTGTGCAGAAATAAACAATAAAGGTAAATCAGAGTAAAATCACATATACAGATACCTTTTGTATGTAAGAATACAATTTAAAAGGTTTCAACTTAAAAACGTACAGTGTAATTTAGGATGACAGTTTTTTCATAATGTATTATTGAACCGGCAGATGTGGGATATTTATTAAAGATAGGGCTGGGTATCGGGTAAATATCAATACCGATACCGATACCTTCACTTTGACACTGAAGTCCAAAGATACTTTTTTCAAGTTCTAGTTAAAAATACATTGTGGGGTCAAAGACACCTATTATGTAGGAGATAAATGTGGGGTGAGGTTTTCAGTCTTTCATGGGGGCCAACTGCTGTATGTTTTATGTGTTTAAATTTATAATACATGGTTGAAACTAAAAGGCCATTCAAAAGCTGCTACAGACCTTAGATGCATACTGCAATGTTGCTCCTTGATTTGAATCACTGGTTAAAGCACAATAACCAAATTAAGCCTAATTAATTAATGGTCTCAGTCACAAATATAGGACATTATTTGGTCAGTCCTTTAAACAAATGTTGCAAGGAAGCATATAACTAAAATAAATGACCTAGCTTGTAAAAGGATGCATGAACATGATTTCCTTATCACTTTTGTCTATCAGCTGTTGTGGTGCCTGAAGTTACATGAACTTTGGATACATGTGCAGTTAGTGAAGAATATTTATCTTCTATTTTCTGTGATTCCGGGATGTATTTTTGACAAATATCTTACAGCTTTAAATTTGTCACTTCACAATGAATAAACTTTAATCACGTTTTTGTACTTTTTAATTTTTTTAAGTTGCAACTTTAAAAAGTTATATTCTCAGACAAAAATATACCAGAAACATTTTATGCATGACTTTACTTACATGAGAATGTTCTAAATGAATTATGAAAAACTTTAGATGAAATTAAAGTTAAAGTCAAAATGTGCACATACAACTTAATGACAGCTCTCTTACACCATAAAAAGGCCACTACATTTTTAAAACTATATGTATTACTTATCTATTTTTCAATTAAAAGACGATTTCCCTGAAATGTGAGGTTCATGGATCACTTGTGAAAATTGCCTTGTTAAACCGCTATCGTTATTTCCCTTTGACTTTGTAATCTTTCCGTTCTGAGACTGTGCTTGACAAACATCTCAGCAATAAAATTAAATGACTCTCAAGAAGTATTATGCTGTAAATATTCAGTCTAAGGCAAAAAAAAGTTATGAAGGTTAAACATTCCATCTTTACCGCAGCATCTCCAAACATTATCCATTCAGTCTTCAGTGAAACACAAACTAGAAAAAATGTCTTAAATGTGCCTGTTAACTGGAATTTTGAAGTTTTTAAAGGCTCATGTTGTTCTATTGATTCTTATAATGCGACAAGTCATTTTTCTTGAAGGTGTTGGAAGTGGTTATCAGCTTCTGTGAGTAAACTATTTAAGCTTCCGCCGTCTCCCAGTGGACGGATACAGGCTTGTTGAATGACTGTCACTTTATCAGTCATGTAAGATGTTCATGAATCATTCAGTTCTTCGTGATTGAATTTAAAAAATGACTTGCAAGGTTATATTGAGTGTCACTCAGGGCCATGTTCAGGGTTTTAATCTCACTGGTACCGAGTCCTCTTTGCCAGAGGAAGAGAGGGTTTGAATGGAGAGAGATGATTATATCAAGAGTCCAAGGAGTAGCTCTTCTCTGAACAACAGCAGTGAAACACCCTAACTCTTTGTAAAGGTTAAGGGTTTTTTCCCCCAAACTTGAGCATGTCAAAGAACTTTTTTTGTCTTCTCAGTTTGATTCCAGATGTCAATAGCTGCTATAAAAACAGAAGCTTCTGCCTTTAATTAACCAGTTTTCTACTGAGGCAAGCTGAGGGGGTCTAATGTGAACTGGAAAAATATTGGTGTACATAAGATGTGAATAAAATATGTTATTCATTCTAAACTATAATTCTATTTAAGGTAAAATTATAGAAACAATAAAAAAAAAACAATTTAATGCCGTTACCTTTTGAGGTGGTCAGCACTGACTGTTTACTTGATTATGGTACATGGACATTTACAATTACTTAATTTATTTTCCCTCATTGTACACCGGAGCTACACAGGACTCCCTCAAAGCCTACAAAAGCCTGGAGGTATATAAATAAATACAGTCTGGTTTTATAATGGAAATAATGGAATCTTCCTGGGAAGGATTGCACTGTTGTCACTGGGAGAGTGAGTGTAACTATCCAAATCAAGCTCACATGAGGAACGTGCGGTATAGTTACCGCTGCCTGTGCTAACTTGTATGTTGACGCTTTTTAGTTGGTTTCTAAAAGGACTGCATCATACGAACAATTATGTATCACTTACAGGAAGCTACAATATTAGTTTCAAGGTTAATCCTATTCAGTTTGTACTACATTGCAAAGACTGAAGGAGTTTGTGTCAAATCAGACTTTTAACATGAATTATAGAAATTACACAAGGCTCTGTTGCTTGTGTTCACAAGAGCAGACATGGAACAGCAGCTTGCTGGCAACACACATTGAGTTTTATTCCAAATTTGAATGTCATGATTTTTTAAACAATTATGTCATGTTTACTTGTGGCTGTGTGATGTTAAGGCCTGCAAAATCCACCCTATAGCACTTTTGTCTAACATCCTGTTAGGAATCCTAAAAGAAACATGTAACATACATATTCTGTAAAGTTTAGGAAATGTTGGATTCTGTGCTTGATATAAAGTGATCCCAACATAAATAAAATCTGTTGCCTGTGGGGTTTTACCGCCCTGTTTTCTTTTTGAAAAATCACGCCATAATATGGCATTATGTGTGTATAATATGGAATCTATTACCTGTGGGATTCCACCACTCCGTTTCCTTCTTCTCTCTGGCACATTTAATGACAGTTATCTATTATCCTTTTTCTGGATCTTTGACAATTGAGTAAAATTCCCTTCCCTTTGCTCTTCCTCAGCTGTTCTGGCATGCAGGGCACAGCAGCAATCCACCATTATTACCATTTTTTTCTACCATTTTAACTCCAAGTGGTGAAATTCCTTTAGATATTTGACTGTTGCATGCCAAGATGGTGTGACGTCAATTCCCGGAGGTCTACAGCAACACAAATGATTTTGTTTTGAGAAAATTATTCGTTTTTTTCACTATTACAAAAATCCCAACCATTGTTGTTTAGAACAAATAGATGATTACGTTTATGGCATTTCCGTGTCATTATCTTCAGTTAATGACATGAAAATGATTTTCCAACATGGTCACACTCATCTTTTGCTTAGAATTGATGCAAAAGCAGCATCTACTTTTGTGTACAGCCACATTACAAATAACAAGCTAACTGGCCAATGTGTGCCCCCTCCAAATATTATGTAGTAGCACTGAGTATTGGGATGACAACATGATCAGTGTTGCATATTTATTTATATGTTGCTAATCTCTGATGATTTTATGTGGGCTGCATTCCAATTCTGCACCTGCGGATGCTGGTTAGTTGTAAAGTTTAGAAAATCAAAAATGAGGAACAGAGCTCCAAAAATCTAGGTCTTTATGTATGGACTCTATACCTTGCTGCTATAACAAGGCCACAGCTAAACACCTGCACATAGACCTTCCACTCGAGCTGTTATACTGGAAACCGCTCCTACATTCACCATATTAAATACTAAACTCTTCTTGAGTAGGTCTATTTTACTAACTTCATTTTGAAATTAAGTAAATCTCTGGAAAACCCAGAAGCTATATATATATATAATCTTGGTCTCAAAAGAAACTTGAGACATGTGTTTCTGTGTCACATTAAATTTACCTGGAACACAACAATGTATCTCAAACCCAATATTTCCAGTAAAAACAGGAGGATAGCAGCGTAATTCTGATGAGAATGTGTTACAGTAGAAGGTAAAACAGTTCTCCAGGTTATTTAATAGAGGTGTAACAAAAGTGAACCTTGTGAAATGATCAGACAATGTTGACGATGGACCCTTCTATTAGCGGTTAGTCAGGAGAATCAAGGGATTGCTCCAAAATTCACCTTAAACACCATGAGGCTCTACGAAGAAGTAAAGCCCAAAATGGGGTACGGCAGGAAGAGTTAAAGGTTCACAACAAAACCCTCTTCGTATCCATAGAAACCACAAGGGCCTTCAATTAATTTCAAACAAAGGTAGAGTCAAAGAAAGGTTAATACACAAGACATGTATGTATAATGTTAAATCAGCAACACAAATAATTGAGAGACCAAAATGTCAAATTTACAGTAAATTTCTGTTATACGAACAGAATCCACCCACAGTCGCACCTCACATCAGGCACGTACATGCCTTTTTACATGCTGAGCGTTTCTGAGTTTAAATGTCTGAGAAGGAAAAGATGTGAACACAAAAGAGAAAAACATGTGACAGCACCAGTTTTCTTTAAAAACTCTGACATTCAACAGGGTAAAAATATTTGAGGTTTGAGATTATTTAGCCGACAGCTACTATTGGTTTCAATATTAATACTAACACTAGAAGAGCATAGACTCAGTATAAACGATGGATGGAGACTCCCAGTAGGTTATTGGAGATTTGTGCTGGAAGTAGGCAAAGTGTAGCAGGTAGAGTTTAATTTACAAGTATATTAAAGGATATGCTCATAACTATGCCAAATTTCAAGAATAACTTAAATTTAATAAATAACTTATCATATGAGTTATAAAAAAGAGTCACCCTCTCACAGCTGTCATGAAGGTAAACTTGGCCGATTAAACTTAAAATGTGTTTTTAATATGTTTTTTTCTTTCTTTTCTTTTTTTTATTGTTACAGTTAGTGGTGGATAGCTACAATTAGCCACTCTTTATGATACTTATAATTAGCTTCTTTATTTTTCAGTTTATTTTTGTAATTTCTTTATTGTAATTTCTTTCTGTTTCAATGTAAAGCGCTTTGAGCTGTCCTGTACATGAACACTATATAAATAAACTTGCCTTGTACCAGGCTGTAAACATGGCTGTTTCAGCTGTGAAGTTGGCCTTTTTAACATTAGCAGTTTTGACACTTCTGCATATGTTTCACTATTTTCCAGTGAAGCCAAGAGGTCCACTCTAGACCAAGAGGTAGCCTCGATGAAGAGTAGAATCTAAACGGTACACAAGACTAAAAGCACGTTAGGTCCACATGGTCAATTATTGAGTCATTGTGCAGAGCTCAACAGGCTGTTGGATCTCATTTAATTTGAGTGAATTGTGTGGAAGCAGGGAACTACTGAAAATGTGCAGCACAGCGGCCCTCGGGGACCAAATACCACAAGCTGGCCAGCCAAGTGTATTTTCTTTTAATGCCTGCAAACTGTACAGTGCTATCTACCATGACGCTTCACGAAACCAGCACATGTTTTAAATTATTTCAGCAGCATTACAATTTTGACATATTGTGCAGTCCTATGTCTAAATCTTAGCATAAATTAATGAGCTCAATGAGTGAATCTTGCACATAGATGTATTCTTATAACCAAGTTAATTATTGCAAAACAGAGATTATATTGTAATAAAAAAAACAGAAAAAATACAGCTTCTGACAATACAATGAAGAGACATGGGGAACATGATATGTATTTCAATATATGCTTTGATACCTGTTGAGCAATATCATAAAATAACACATTTTTGAGGCATCTTTAATTAGTTCAATAGAAATGTTGCATTATTACTCTTTTGTCTGAGTTGATTTTGATCGACTTCTGTTGTTTCGCTGCCTTTTACTCACTGCCTCATCTCAATTTTTATTTTTTATCAGCACTTCAAAAGCAGCTTTATCTGTGTCACTTATATAGCTGCAATAAATGGACTCCACACACAAAAACATTCACACACTCATTTACCAAGCCAGCTCTCCAGTGCCTACTCATTGGAAGTAATTATTTGTTAAAAGAAGCCAGGATTGAAATAATTTATGGTATCATTTGTGTCCGGCTTTTGTTCAAAAAGGGAAATACTTTTATGAGCTGCATGGATTTTATCTGGCTGCGGTCTAGGGCTCAGACGGCTCTTTTCAGTTTCCTTGCAGTCTCATTCCTGCATTCATTCTCACACTCTTCAGTTTTAAACTGGCAGGACTCAAAGCCATTTTGCAGCTTGTTCCAATTCAGAGAAACCCCTGGTCATTAGAACCAGGAACTGGGGCTAATCAGGGCTTTTTAGCTTTCCAAATAGACTTGCAGTCGGTGTACCATATCTGAAAATGCATGCTGCCATTTATAAAAACGAATCATCAATACAAGGCTTTAAATATTCCAGCTCTGTCGTGAGGAAGATATGCTCAGTACCCTCAGTAATCGTCCCTGTCAGCACCACGTCCAAAATCGTCAGAAAAGAGTCGACAGCTTTAAAAGGACATTCTTGGTATGATTGGCCATTCAGTTCCACCAAATCAATATTCTCCATAGCCACATGCAACACAGAAAAGATTAATGTTTTCATCTATATTAAAGTCTTCTGAAAAGATCCCTTTGGGGGGAAATAGTTCACCTCTTCAACTCAGCTGGGGGAAAGTGGTTAGAATTCTCTGTGATAGATTACAGGCTCTATCATCTTCCCCTTGAAAGGCGGGCACAGTGTGGTTGGGGTGCCACAGCATTAGATAAAGGCTTCTTGCTGTCTGGAGTGGTAGCACTAATTTGAATATGATTTTACACTTAAAATAACGGAGTGTGAGGGTACTCGGAGCCAGCTAACGAGCAGATTGGTAATGCAATTACAGCTGCTCACTGAATATTGAACATGTTGGCCCATTATTATGCATCAGGATCAGCAGGGCAGGCTTGTTATTCCATTAGTTGGTCATTATAAACTTCCAATGACATCACTGTCCTATTTCAACTGTTACCTGGCAGAGCACACAGTCTGTTAAATACTGTTACCCACACCTGGGCGGAGGATTGAGTTGTGTGCAGGCATGTGTCACGGGCTTTGATTGAAACTTAAACTGGTGCAAAAATCGGTCACAGAAAAAGAAAATTTATCTTTTTAATTCAAAGGTTTTTAACAATACCATATTTTAAAAGACGATATAAAACACGAGGCACAATCTGTCCCAAATATGTCCTGTAAAACATCTGAATCTAAACACAGTAGCCACTTAATTTCCTTAACAATTATTAACAAACACATCTTGGTCAAGGGAGGACGTCTAAAAGATGGAGCTGCATCAGATCAGCAGCAGCATCTGTATCAGTATGTTCTGGTGGGGTTTAACCACAATGCAAAAGTTCCATCATGTTTAAAATTATTTCAATCCCTAATCCAAAAAGTGTCAGAACACTGCAATAATGTAAATGAGGACAGAAAGCAATGACTTGCAAATCTCATTTTCTCATTTTGTATTCCCAATAGAACATAACGCAGCAGATGTTAAAATGAAACGAGAGCTCATTTTTAATCGGAAGGCAGCAAGACATCTGAAAACTGGTTGAAACAGGAGCAACAAACCCTGGAAAAGTAATTGTTCCCAATCAATTGAAGTAACATTGTACAATCACTCAGGTTAAATGGAGACCGGTCAGTGACATGACGGGTGTAAGAGGGGCATTTCAGAGAAAAGGATGAGCAGAGATTCACCAGAAACAAACTGCGTTTACATTTCAGGACGAAAATCCTCACTGAAAAACGGCAGAATCTGAAGATGCCATCAGCTACAAATCATACAGGAGAAATCTCTGTGCGCATGGGACAAGGATGCCATTAATCTTTGGTTGCTCTGGCAGCGCCATTAAAAGCAGACATGATGCACTGCATGGATGTCATAGTTTAGTTTCTTTGGATTTCCTGTTTTATTTTGGAATTATTTCCTGTTTTAGTTTCATGTGTTTCTGTTTAGCTTTCTAATTTCCTGTTTATTTATAATCTTTCATCTTACCTGTATCTTGTTTGTTTTCCGTGTATATATACTACCTGGATTCTGTTCACAGTGGGGTTCATTAGTCTTGTGCTGTCTTTAGTTTTTCATAGTATACGTTAGTTCTTCCTCCCTGGGATTAAACCTGATTCTCATGAGTCTCCCTCTCATCTCCTACCTGCCTTCAGGCCCACACATCTCAACTCCATCTCACATCCGTGCCTCTCCGGTTATGACAATGGGTTTAAGAAGTTCATCCAGAAAAAAAATGTAATTGAATGGCAAAAGTAAAACAGAGGTTAATGTGATGTTACCAAATAACAGATATCACTAACTCCAATGTCTAGCAGTCTTTGGTCAGAATCAGTGGGTGAACTTGAAACTTTTGAGTGTTTGGAAACCTTTAAATAAGCGTTCAAATATTTCTTATGTCAATATACAAACTTTGAAAAAGAGCTAGCTGGTATTACCAAGAGAAATGACTTCAGGTAGGAGATAAAAGAATGGCTTAAAACATTATTCACATTACAGAGTAAGCACACAGAAAGACAATAAACTCGAGTGAAGCTGATTGTGCAGCAACTGGTATCCACCGTCTGAAGTGTGACACAGTTTTTAATTCTTTTAATTGTAGAGGGTTGCTGGTCAAAAGCCTGCATCTTTGGTGGTATGAGGTTGCATTGGCAACCATGCTGTGGGCAGCTTCCACATCCATCAAGCTTCATCAATGATAGTGAGGTGACTTTGAGGATGAGGCTGGAGGATCAGCAGCTTGGATGTGGAAAAAGGTTCTGGAGTCAAACTTGATGAATAAAAAAGTTTATTACAAAAAAGTAAGACATCAAACAGATCTGCAGTTCTGTGGGGTCTCCTTGCCGATTGTGGAAAATCCCAACGTGTCTGCAGTTCACGTCCCTTGGTTTCTCAAACAGAGAAAAGTAGGGTGTCCTGTCTAACATCTGTTTCTAATTAAAGATGGTCTATGGGAGACAAAGACTTCATGAGTAAATTCCTAAGCTCTGACCTATGACCTCATGTAAACAGACACCACAATAGCAACATTTGCATCCCATCTTTTAAGAAAGGCCTTGCAGATTTCAGCAAGACAATGCTAAACCACATATTCTATCCTAATGGCTTCAAACGGAATGTCACTGGCTTAAGATGAAATCCTACTGGAAAGGTTTTCTACAGAAACAACGTGACTTTAGAACCAGCATAACCCCACATGGGAAGACACAGGTGAGGCTACCGTGAAAACTGCTTACAAACATCATCTGTGTCTGTGGCCCAAATATATGGGCCCCACGGGAACATGCTGGATGGGGGTCAGCTAGAACCTTGCAACAGGCCAGAATGGTCAGATGTGTTGCAGCCATCAGACTGAATGAGCTAATATTTTCCAACCAGCTTTGTCATTATTTACTGAACTAAAAAAAACAATTAACAACAAACATTTTTTAACTGTCATAAACAAAGTAACAGGAATCATCCTGTTACTCCAGCAGCCTCCTGATGCATCTGTTGTGATGGTGTACCAGTGAAATACACACACCTTTGACATCATTGGCATCTTGAAGTGGCCATGGCCTCCACACTGCAACTGATCACTTGCTTAAGTGTCAAAACAAGAAATGAACTATCGTGAACAATTTATTCGACACATTTTGACAAGATGCGGCTGTAAGCCATGATAGAAAGCCAGCATAAGCCCACCCATACCTCCTGCAGTTGTTTTTAATGTCAGAAATGAGACTGATAAATAGAAAATCCTTTTAGATCCAAGAACAAGGTAATAAGCTATTTTCATTCAAGTGCCATCTTTGTGTTCAACTTTTGATTCTTATGAGACATCCTGTGGATGGAAATCATAAGAGCTGAAGTTGCTGACTTCCTTTTAACTCCTAAAAGACGTAAAAAAAAGGTTCAACTGTTTCTATGAGACTTGTCAGATGTTATAAACCAATTTAATGAGTTTTTCAAGCTGATATATTTTATATGATATTGATATCTGCATGAAAGGAAAGCTTTTTGGTGTACTTTTCATCACTGAACCATGTAATGCTGTATGCATCATATTTAATACAGTTTCTAAGAAATTCTGCTTTATTTGATTGTAAAAACTTTGTGGACTATTGTATGCTTGTCTTCTGGTCCCTGGTGATTGCCTTAATGACACAATAATGGAAAACAATACATTTGACATATCTTCCAGTAATAACAGGTGTGTTGAATAAGGTGAAGCCGGGATAAAAGATGCACAGAGCTTAAAACACAGCTTGTCTTTGTGGGGCCTTGGTTTCCATTCTTTTGTTTATTACTCAGAGATTTTAATCATGGCTCAACAAAGAAAAAATAAACGCTTGGGACACATTTAAAGAAGCCATTTATATGCCACAATGTAGAACCTTTGTGAAAAAATACAGCATAAGGACAAAACAAAAATACTTGGTGGACCAAAATCGAATAAAATGTAGAAATGTTGTGGTCACCTAAATATACAAAGAGTAAGAATAGTCACTATACTGCCTCTAAATAAAATTATGCAGCTGCTGTGCAAAATATCTATTGCAATAGCTTTTCATAGCAAAACATAAAATATAAACCAATACAAGATATAAAAAAGCAGTATTTAAACCACTTCCTAACACATGCAACAGCCTCCAGTCTGTATTTGCGCTTCTCTTATTTCATTACCATCAACACTACTAGCACCGCACTGAGACAAAACATAATATTATTCAGTATATTAGATGAAATTCAGTCATTATGTAACAGTATTGTGCAAATACATAATTTAATAGCATAGGATCACCAGTAAATTTTCCTCACTGCAGACATGTGCAGTTATTCCCTCCTGAGTGCTATCTGCATACTTCCTGTAGTTTTTTCCAAGAGCAACCTCCTACACAGAGAAAAGCGCTATACAAGTATAAGACCATTTACCATATCACACTATCAAATCAGCAACTAACCCCCTGCTGTTCAGAAGCAGAATAAACTATTGGTTTGACCAGTAATAATAATAAAGTGGATTTCAGAAAGTGTTTATAAATATTTAGCTTTTCTCTTCCCCAGTTACATTGGGATACATTGGGATACATTGGAAACCTGCAGGATTGTGTCCCTCTTGGGACTGAGTCCATCGGTCTTGCTATACCGATAAAAGCAAATTCATTTTAATATAGTCTTTATTGGCACCATGTGCAGCATGTAGTTTACATCAAAGCTACCTGTTTTATACACTTTGGCAGGTTTTTGTGCGCATGAAGCCTCAAGAAATGAACCATTTTCGAACCAATTTGCTGGAGAGCTTTGATGCTTCATAACACTTCATCTGAACATTAATAATTATTCACCCTCTACATGCATGACCAATTTTTATTTCCATGTATGTGCATGCTCCCAGTGCTGGCAGGCAGAAGGATTTAGGTAAATTTTAAATAACAAATAGACATGCATCCAGTCATGAAGCTAACAATTCAAAGCCCACAAAGCTGAACGCACTGATTAAACGGTAACTGGACAAAACTTGTCCTTGGCACAGATGATTCAACTCAGTCAGCAAAAGCTGGTTTCATTGCAAAAAAGATAGAGAACTATGAAGACAAAACCATCATCACCCATTAGACTTTAATAAAAGACTCTGTCTAAACTTTGAACCGGTGCTGTATGTTCATTCCTAACATGTTCACATCAAATTCTAAAGTCCTGTAGTAGTTTCACTAACACGGTATAACATTTTTTGTCTGGGGTCACATGGTGACTGATAGTCTTTGGTTCTTTGAACCTCTCCTCGCACTAGCCTGTCTTTTTCATGACAAATGTACCATAAAATAGCACCTGACCTTTCATGGTCTACACATTTCACCACTTTCCCTCACGCCTTTGTTGCCAGCTTCATTGTATTAAAGAACATGTTAGCCAAACTCTAACTGACACAGGTGAAACAGTGTCAACACATATAATAGCTTTTCATTCATGTTGCTGCACAGGGACAAATATCCTCTTTGTGGAGGTTGTGAAGGTCTGAAAGTCTTCTGTGGATAATTCAGTGCTTTCTTTAGCTTTGTCTGGTTAGCGTCTGTCACCAGCTACAGCTCAGCCCTGACTTTACATACAGAACATGAAGGAAGTTTGATTCACACTCTGAGTCTATCAGAAGATGTTTACGCCTGGCTGCTTTTAATACATCAGCAGTGTAGAGCAACGGTGGGAGGATTTTTGCAGGTGTAGGAGGCGGAGTAGATTTATGCTTACGCCGACACATTCACCTCTTTCTCGAGGCCTGAGATTAACCAAAGTCTTCAGACATCGCAGCACCTGTATGGAATCAATAGCTCATACTTCTGTGAGAATTGACTTCTGTACCACAGAGGTGAGATGTGGAAGGCTGAAAAGCTGTAGAACTTAACCCTGCTTTAATTTCACCACAGAATTAGAGCGCTGTCTTGGTTTCAGACTTTACAACATTCCTGATGTGCAACAAGCCGAGATAAGATTCAACAGCAGCCTCAGCAGAATCAACAGCCTTTTAATTGCATTAGGAAGTACAGCTAACCACATTCACCACCACAATGTGACTCCAGTTTTGTTGTCTGGCAAAACACTGATCCGATTATAGTCAGTCAATCTGTTTCATGAGTCGAACATCAGGCTCATTAATCAGCTGGGGCCACTTCACTTTTTCTCATCCATGTCTCATCATCCATAAATGACATGGTAAACCTTCATGGTTCCGTCAGATCCATGCTTTGTTCAAGATGACGGTTCCTCCCGTCTGCTAGCGTTTTCCCTCCATTAAACACATCTGCCCCTACCTCACTGCTCTTGTAGTTGGCTGCAGAAAAAAAGCTCACTTAATAACTTAATAAATAAATGATAGACGTTCAAAGTGCGTTAAACATACCACATCTATTTCAGCTTCAGTTCAGAACCATCGTCTGTCTGAATGAATAAGAGCATCTTCCATTTTGATTAAATCCAGACTATTTCCTAAAATCTCTTTAGTCTATCAGTTGTGATTACTTGTAAAGACAATTGTCTGAGACTGTATGCTTGGATTTTAAGCTAAAACGTTCATGAAAATCTACTGTATTAGGTTTTCAGTGCAATTCTTATAACAGATTAACAAAACAAATAAAAGAAACACAAAACACATTTCGGTTTCTTGTCAGCTACACCCACTCAGAAGTTGATTTACCATTCAGCAAGAGCGGTGTAGCATAATTTGTTGCTCAGGAAAGAAACACGATGGGGACATCAACAATTTTTCTTTAGTTTCCTATTAACTTGCATCTCAGATTAAGTTTCTTACAGACAAGAGACAATTCTCTCTGAATGATTAAAACCACTGAAGAATTTACAACCCGGTGTTATATCCACAGGCCTTTAATGTCAATTCTTCTAGAGAGTAACACTTTGGACCCTTTTAGAATTATGGATTTGGCTTTAAAGACTTAAGAGGCTGAAGGAACCTCTTTCATCACTATAAATCTGTCATTTGAACAATTAATAAACCTGTGAAGTGAACTGGAAATGTAAAAAGTCAGGTTGCTGTCATGTTGTCCTGCCTGACAGACGGGACGAAGTTGCCTCCATATGTAATTTTATATCGCAAAATCATACCGAAGGAGACAATGCCAGCTGGCATTGTTATACTTGCTCTGGAAAAGAGCTGGGCCAAAAAGGAACCTGTGTAGCTGGCTTAAAGTGGTGTGGGGGATTTCAGAAAAAACTAAACATACTCATTCTGCAGACATCTGACTGATGAAGTCAAAACTCAGGTGAGGAAGATGTACCCCCTGGTATGATGACTAAAATCATCATGAGTATGGGGGGATGACAAGTCATCCACAGGTGTTGGATGTGGTTATTAACAAGTCTTTCAAGGACAATCTGTGTGTTACAGAAAGAAGTACACCAAAGAGCTTCTGTTCAGTGACCACGCACTCATACCGGGAAAAATGAAAAGCCAGCTGTAAATGGATCATCCAGGCATGGGATGTAGGAACACTAGAAAGCATAATCAGTGGATTTAAAAAGTGCAACATAATAAATGCATTGGACGGTAGAGAGTATGACGTTCTGTGGGAGGAGACGGAACTGCATGACAGTGGGAGTGACATTGAGCACAGAGATGCAGAGGACAGATGAGTGAAAGCTTCTTGCACACTTTTGATAAGACATTTCACTACCAGCATATTCCAGTTGCAGCATTACAAGACTTTTAAATGAAATGTTTCATTAGAATGGTGTTTTATGCTGCTGTTCAGCATTGTTTAATAGCAAAGATCAGTTGATGCAATATTGTGTTTTCTGTTTTTTTTTGTCTGTCTCATACTGCCTGGCAAATTGATCCCAGTCTTATAGTTAATAAACTGCTGGTATTTAAATTCTAAATTGCTTTGTGAGTGATTTGTTTACACATATGGGATGGCATGTGCAATACAAATCTTAGTGAATGGATTTATAGTCAAGAATAAGAGCAGTCTAATTGTTTTTTTTTTTTTCAATTATTTTCTCATCGGTTCAATAATAAATACCAATAATTTCTTTAAGCAAAATAAATGTTGTTTATCAGAGTTTTTCTGAAGAATAGTTTTGGAAAGGGGGGGGGTCGTTTTACAATCAGGGTCGCCCATTCGTGTCAATATAATATTTCAATAACACTCCTTTGTTTTAATCCTTTTAATAATTGTGTTTTAAACTCCTGCCTAAAACATTCATCCATGTTGCACCTTTAAGGTTTTAAATGTGTGGAACTTGCACATGTCTTTTTAGATGTTTAGGTCTGATTCTGAAAAAGAAATCAGTACTTGTTCAAAGCTACTCAGAGTTAGAACAACTGAACTGTGTTATTTAAATTGAATTGAATTGAACAAGAAAAGTTGCTGAGAACAAGACATGTTGAAGTTTGCAGAACACATGTTACTAATCTGTGGTGGAGTGTCTGTGATGAATTTATCAAGGTGATTAAAACCACAGAAAAAAGATTGTTTGTAGACTTTGAGCTAATAGGTGAGGCTGTAACTCAGGAGGTGTATCTGGCTGTTGTCTCTCTGAGAACTTATGAAGTAGCATCAGAGACTCAATGATTGAGTTATTTAACACCATATATAAGACCACGGGTTCCTTATTAGCTCATACCTTAAAACAGATAGCTAGAAAATAAGAGGTGGTGCTTTCAAAGTAAATATAATTCATAATTAATATTATCATTTCATATTAATATTAAAATAAATATTTCATATCAACATTCATATTCATTTATAGCTCTAATTGCTATGTATGTAAAACTGGACAAGGTGGGCTTTAGCTCCCTACATGGGTGCAAGTTTTACACTGCATTTAAAACAAGCAATCCTTTGAAAGGGGATTATGGCTTAATTTTAAAAGATGCAAAATAGAGAAGTATGAATTGAAAATATATTCAAATATATTGATAGTTTATTCTTTCAGATAATGGGAAAGATTGTTTTATAATGAAACTACACATAAGATAAGGACAGGTACTGTTCGTACACACAGAACGAAAACAGACCTAAAGGCATCTACAAGATGTCCCTGGAGATTTTTGTGACTTTAATAACCCACCAATTCTGTTTTCTTGACTACTGCTCATCAATGACACACAGAAATCTAAACTCATTATAACTTTGGAAGATATGAGAAATCTACATGATGGAAACTTACAACTTTTTGTTCAGCTTAAAGCTTCAAATAACACTAAAGAAAATGTGTGTAAGTGTGATTACAATTAAGCACACAATGTGGACGAGCTGTAAACTTACCAAAGAGAATACACTCATAAGCTGTTTAACTAGCATATTATGTAATCAGCCAATCACATAACGTGTTTAGTGACTTTGAACATGGCTTGGTTGTCGACCAGAGTATTTTATAACCTGCTGATCTACTGGGATTTTCACACACAACCATTTCTAAGGTTCACAGAGATGAAATGTGAGGAAACTAGAAATATTCTGTGAGCAGCAGCTGTCTGGACCACAATGTGCCCTCTTCTGATGGTTACTTCCAGCAGGACAATGCACCCTTCACAAAGCTCATTTCATCTCCACCTGGTTAAATATGATGAGTTATAACAGCTCGGACAATGACAACTGGACTTCTATTTATTGGTTCTTGAAGAATCTTTACCTTTCATCTGAAAAGCCACGTCTTCTGAAGTGGCCTCACACCAAGGTAACTGCTTGTCATTGGTATTCTGGCTTCCTTAAACTCCAATGACATGCATTTTAGGTTAAAGGTGTGAGGGCTCGTTAGTCTCTCCTTGTTGGCCATGCAATGTACTGGCAATCTGTTTAGGAGTTTGACTGGTTCTGGACTGGCAGTGCTTCCTGCTTGCCAACTTCCCCACCCCCACAGCCCTGAACCTCACTAGACATTGTAGAAAAATGAATGAATGAGTTCCAAACTGAAGAAAGAACATGTCAAAGCGTCCATTCAAAACTAAATTAAATCAAGCTTTTGCATATTACTAACATTATTACTAACATATTACAGTTAAATCTTTTAAAGCTTCACTTCCTCCTCATAGTGTGAGGGTGCTACATCATGAGCGGAATAATGGATACATATATTTAAAAAATGTAGAGTTTTTGTCTATCCATCATAACTAAACACATAAAATTGAAATATTTTCCTTAAAGGATGGAAAAAAGTCAACTAAAAGCACAAAGAGAGTGCAAAACTCTTCCTAGCCATAGGTTTACTTACCTGAAAAAAGACCCAAAAGTTACTAACCCTATGCCAACGCTCTTATTTAAGTTCACTTTAAGCAAAACTCACTATTTCCATCGTCAGGAAAGATGCCCCACCTTAGCTTAAATCCTTAACCTAGAAACATACCCTTAGACAGCAAGATGGGTCAATGGCAGACTCGTAGTTATTAAGAAAATTAGTATTTTATTTAATGGCAGTAATATGTTAGCAGTTAGAGTATTTAGCGTCTATGTCATCTTGTCATTTTTGGCATTATCTGTTAAGTTAGATGTGATAAAGACCAAATTTTCTGTATCTCCCAAAAGTAAAATCCTTTAAAATATACCTGCTCCAGATCATCCCCCCAAATCTAATCCCTTCTTCCTTGTACCTGACAATTTCTGTTTTTTTTTTATCAGAATATGTCCAGAGCTAGCTTTTTTGAGTTGCTGATAGACATTTAGACAGAAAGATAGAAAGACGACAAACCGACACTGCCGTTTTATTACCTCCATTGAGGCGAAGGTACCATTTTTAACAGCTTTCATGAAAAATAAGACCGCAGTTAGATAATATAAGGCTTTTTCGATAATACATGTTGCCTGTTGGGTACATAATAAAGGACAGAACAGTGGTGTGATCGTTACCATGGACACCACACTGACCCGTCGGTGCTCTATGGAAAACTGGGTCTTTTCATGTTAGAAAATGAAAAGCTTTGGCACAGCTTTCCTTTTCCTTACACTGTCTTGGAATAAATCAGATAACACTTTGGAGTGCTTGTTGCTAAGTAATCAGATATGTGCCTTCGCCATTCCCATCAGTGAACCCTGGTGTCTTCTAAAGATCAATAATCATTGGAAAGTGTCTGAATTACTAACACCCCCAAGACGATGCAAAAAGAAAAAGACAGACAGAAGAAGATGGATTTGTAGCTTCATGCAGCAGTGTCTCAATAACCCTAATTTGATTTTATTCCCTTTCTCAGTTACAGAACAAATTCAAACATAAAGCTCATGCTCAGACGGTTTGTGATGAAGTAGCTTTCAAGGTCCCAACCCCCATGTAAAATAGTGCACACAGCCTTTCAAATAAATTCAGACATTCAAGCATGGATCATCTGTAAATCATTTACACTTTGATAGATGGCCCCCCCACCACCACACCACCCCCCACTCTCATGCCTCTTCACCCCCTCGTCCATTTTGTCTGCATCCCCCTAATCCTGTTTATAAGGATCCATTACTTCCTCTCTCGGCATCCTACATTCCTTTCAAGGCCTCTGACACTGACGACTGATGATGAATCAACGGCACATTTCACTGTAACCTTCCAAGTACAAGCAGCTTGTTGTATGCCCGCTAGACCCATTTCCTGTTGCCCCCCTTCCAACTCTGAGAAAGCGAGTGTAGGACATGGTGGGCATGCCATACACATCGACAAGTCAAGCGTCCAATTTAATGGGGAGGTCTGGGAGTTGAGGCTGCAGCAAAGGGCCCATAATTGGCATCCTTCTTGTCTTATTAAAGGAGAAGCACTGGGATGGATCCCTGAAGCCTGATCTCGGCCTTTATTAGTATGGTGTGTAAACAGAACCACACAGAGACAGATAATGGCGCCACTCATCACAGCGTCTTTGTTCTCCAGCAGCAAATTAAAATAATTAACTGTCGCAAATGAAACTGATGCTGGCTGTAGCATGCGTCAACAAAAATGACTTGGCTAAAACTGATAGTAGACTGAGCTTTCATCTGCATACAGCTGGTCATTTTAATACGTCTTTGCCTTATGTAAGAGTTTGAAGTCTTTTTTTTATGCTTTCGGGCACCACTTTTCCTCTAGTGCTCTGCCTTACTAGACAATCTACAACTGGACAAAGACAGGATCTGTAGATTCATAACTCCTCTCCTCAGCCTCTTCCGGTCCAGTACAGCATGTTGGTTTAATAGGTTTGTGCCATTCAACGTTTAGGACTTGATCCCCAGTGGGAGGCAACAAAGAAAATAAATGTTCTTACTTCTTTTGACTTCACTGACTTGACTTTGCTGCATTGTTTTTAGGCATGCCTGTAATGAAGAGGCCTATTCAATAATGTGCCGCCTCCTCTAAGCTTACAGCCACCGGCAGCTCCACCTCTGCTGCTGCTTTCGGCTGTGCTGGTAGCATTTTCCCCTCCATAAGCTCTATTTAGAATCCGCTGACATGTGAACAAATTTGACAATTAGCAGTTTGCTGTTTTAGTAAGTGTGCTGCAGTATGGACGAGTTATTATTTCCTTCAGTAGCTGAGTAAGACAGCGGAGAGCTGGGAAAGGCTCAAGAGAGAGTTTGATGAAGATGGCACAAGTACAGTTATCATGCTGCCCCTGTGGTTTGCTTTAACAACTTGTTTTGGGGATGGAGGTAAATTAGCTGTTGTCTGGGGCAGTTTTTGGGCTCTAAACGCTTATGTTCTATACATCGCCCACTCTGCACTGTGTACAAGCTTTCTGCTTTGTCAACAGTTTCATTACAATGTGTGTACTGTGGATTAACTGTGTTCATAAAGTAACTTTCAAAAGTACAGGCACACCTGAAAAATTACACATTTTAAGACAGCTTTGTGCCATCTTGTCAGTTAATCAACTTTTAAGCACGCATCCACACACATACACACACACACACAAAGGTCAAAATAGTCCTATTTGCTGTATTCACATGAGTGCATATAGGCTTAATTTCTAACATCCTAAACAACATAATGGCTTATGAAATTAATGAAATTAATGAAATTAAATGAATGAATGAAAAATACTTTCTTTATCTCAGAGGGAAATTCGAATTGTAGTAGTTTTTTTTAAATACAAAAAATAGTTAATGAAGGGTCTTCACTGTTCTTGTTGGGATGGTGCTGTCCACACAGGAATCCATATAATCCGTCATACACTCAGTCAAGCTGTTGATGTCATTTCCATGACGACCACAGAGGACACATCCTCTGCATCATTAGACCAGGTTTTAACAGTCTCTCCAATGACAGGCTGTTGCTGAACGATGGGCCCTCTCTGGTCGAGCAACTGACAAAACTAGCAGTTCCATGTCTCCCATGCAATAGTATGATAGCACTAGATAGAAATGTTTAAAGAATGTCCAGGGTGTCAGAGTTAGGTATAAAAGAATTATCCACCAAATTATTGATATTTCTGAACAAGGACGAGTCAAGGCTCAATACTGTGTACCAAATTCTTTCAAAAAGTTCTAAAAAACTGGGTCTTTCAGCATGTACAAAAGCAGAATCTTATGATAAAATTCAGGAGTGTAGGGAATTCAAATGTCAAAGCCTAGCACAGTTGGATGACTGTGACATTTATGCCCTCCGCTGTTACTGCAGGAAAAACCATCATGACCCAACACAGACACACAGTCCACCCCTACATCTAGAAATGGAAGCTGAAGATGAATTACGGACGCCAGTTCATCAATGGACAGAAAGACATCAGCTGTGATTGCATGAAGTAGCATCCTCCATCATATGTGTGATGGTAGCAATGATGCACTGGTGAGTATGAAGTTTTGGAAGGACATATGGTACCATCAAAGTGCATCTTTTCCTGAGAGATCTGTGGATATTTCAGCAGGATGATGCCAGATCTCATTCTGCTTCTCTTCATGCAGGTGAACAAAGGAGCAATCGAGGGTGCTCAGGTGTAGCAGATGAGCTTAATTAAGAGTCTAGCAAAGAAGTGATTATTACAGGTAAAACTGAAATTAAACCATTTTTGTCTTTGAATGGAAACATTGCATACGTAGACATGTGACACTGTTTTGATCCCGCAGCAGCCAGAAAGCAGTACTTTGTAACAGCTAATTTATTCTTCTTGCACTGCATAAATAATCAGGATTTTAGTTTTGGCTGTGGCTGAGTTCAGAGACTGCACACTTCGAAGTGCGGATTCGTAGACCGCATGTGCCATACCGGCGCGCCAAGTACTGTCCCGATTCGAAGTGTGCTTCTGATCCACACTTCAAATACACACTTTATTTGGGGCTGAATTAGCTTAAAACAAGTGTACATGCTATGTATCCTTTGCGATCTCCAATCACCCAGAATTAATTGCGCGCCAGATAGAAATAATTAAGCAGCAGTTCACTGTCTGCGAGGACGTGTTAAAAATAAATATATAAACACACATTTGTCCCAGTAGACAAGCAGGGAGGCAGCGTGTCCCATAAACACAAATGGATTTTAGTTACATGCGTCAGAAGATGATTATCGAAGAGCTTTTCTGGGCCGCCTCCTCCATGTGTTTGCAGTTTAGAAATCCAAGTAAATGAAAATAAACATTAAAATATCTGGCTTCATTTTCTGTCCTATAAAAGGATTTTTTCATGTTTTTTGTGGAAGAATCAGATCACTATGTGGATGATACACATAGCATATGATGTTGCTATAGGCAACAGAGGACTGGAGCACTATGGGTAATTCTCATACAGTCGGTGGCGTCTCATTTCAAACGGAAGGCACACTTTGGATATGCGCAGACTATGAAGAACACTTGGACGTGGACTACGTAGTCTGCGTACTTAGAAGTATGTAGTCTCTGAATTGAGACACAGCCTTTGATTTGACAGGCAAGACATCAGTGTAGCCAATGGTACATGTTAACCAAGACAACACATACCTACACACACACACAAGCATGCACTGCCTCACTGCACACAGGCAGGTGACATTCTGTGGGTACAACAATAAATTAGAGTTGTTAAATTAATTCTTGACATGAAGAGCTGAAATTTTTCTGCTTGACAAGAATCAATATAACATCTCCATAAAATGAATTGTCCTCCACTAATTCCAGTTTGCAGGAACATTTGCAGCCTATGCGTTGTGTTCCATGCTTTTTACAACAATTACCATGTTGTAACGTGATGAGCTGCCAGGTTAGTTTTTTTCTTTTGGAGAGGGGGTGGGGGTGACAGCTGTACACTGTTGGACAATCCATTTAAAAGACTAATTAAAATGAAGCCAGTGGAGCACAATGGAAACATGACCCAATCCAATTTTTACTGAGCTTGTTGCTGCATTAAATTTAGAATAAATCTTTGTCATACCACCGAAGAAATTATAAATTCAGATTTGAACCACTTTAGTGGAGCTTTACAGAAAGTGAGTCAAAGTTCTGATTGTTGGTTCAAATATATTACTATTTAATGTGGTTAGATGTAAGCAGGGTGTTAAGAGTGCAACCCTGTCGAAAGGCATAAAGGAGGGTTGCTGATAGTTTGGAGGGGATTACATTCATAAATGGTATGCTCTTACCAAACTTTCTTCTGTTTTTTGTATCACACTTAATCCTTCACACATACCAGCTATGTTTTGATGGTAACCTTTCTGTCGTCATCGTATGTCACTACATGAAGAGTTATGTTATTACAGTCGATGTCTACGCAGGTGCGGTCTACCTGCCACGCCCCTAGCCATCCACTCATTGTCTAAAGATATCACTCAAGTTGTGGGAAAGCAGGAAGGAACCTCATCCTGGTTTATGGTTATGTGGATCTATGTGGGTTTCTTAATCTCCTATGCTTCTGTCATCTACTATTTTATCTGTTGTTTTAGTAGGGATGAGCTTAGTGTTTTCCCAGGCCATGAGATAGTTTTCTAGATTGTAATTTTGTATTTTGTTATAGTGTTGTTTCATTTATCTTATGATCATTGAGGCAATGGAGATTAGAAAGTGGGCCCAGATAGCCATGACCTGGAATGGAGTGCCTTCCTGGTTTTCTACATGTAGAGAACTTACTGTCTCAACATCTTGAGACAGTGAGTGGACAGCAAAGGAGTGAATTTCAGATAATAATGATGTCAGTCTCAACTTAGTGACCCTACAGATGGAGTGGAAAAGTTTACTATTAAAACATGTCAAGTCTGTGTGACAGACGACACGTGCTATGCTGCGGTGACAGTTGAAAATGTTGGGCTACTGTTGTTTGGCAGATCTCACCTGCACATCTTTGGAGAAATTGCAAATAAAGAAGAAGAAGGAGGAAGATACGTTGCCGGTCACGTCATGGCTACCTAAGTCACATGAGCAAACTCCAATGGAACTTGATGCCTGAAAGCATGAACCATGTAGCAAACGTTTTAACAGCTGCTCTGGGAAATACTACAAACTGAACAGAGAGAGATTGCAGCAAGCGGCAATGAAAGAATTCCCTGATGTTTGTAAAGCAGTGATCAAAACCAAAGGTGGTCAGGCCTGATGTCCAAAAGATGGAAATTTGCTATTTTGTCTTGTTTCTCTAGAACTGTTTTTTTTGTGTTTCTCAAACAAAATGCATGTCAATGGTATCAAGATACCGGAACCAAATTTGGTTGTGTTCTTGCTTTATGTTAGTCATAACAGTTAAGGACAATTTAAGTAAGTTTACAATTTTGTTAAACCTTTATCAGACCCATGTAGGAAATTTAGTTAGACACAGAGGAGACTATGTTTTTAAGATGCTTAATACTGTGTTTATAAGAAATACTCGAAACCGGTAGCTACAGCTTGCTGCTAAATGAAAATTCTTGTCTCAGAGTGACATTTTTTATTTATTATTGTTATTCATTATTTATTTATTACTGAAAGAGTAAAGTCAGTATCCTTGACATTCATGCTTTGTTCTCACCTGCTTTTTGTAGAATAATTGTACATCATCTAGAAAAACATCTGGCTAAACTGTGGGGCAGCATTCAGGAAATATAAGTGCTAATTAATTAAAAGTAGACTAATATATAGATTTTTCCTACATTCCAAAATGATACTTTTGTTCTGTAATATAAAAGATATATTTCTTTCACATATTTTTAAATTCATTTTGATATTTAGTGTTCACACACGTCTGGAAGTTACACAAAAAATTAAATACAAATTAGAAAAATGTTAATCCCTTTGTGTAAAAATCACAAATATGTTTATAAGTACGTTTCTTACTCAAAATACAAATATAAAAAAATGTTTTATCTGCTGTACAAATTAAGCAACAAGTAAAATATCAGACATATAATTATATCCAAATTAAGAATGTTTCAGGTCATTTAGTACAATTTATACACAATTGCTTATCAAAATACCTATACATAATTATATATTGCCACATACATAATTTATTCTATTCAGAAAAATAGTTCCTGTCCATTTAAAGGCAGAGGACATTTTGGAGGACAGGACTGTTTGTCCTGTCCACATGGGAACCGTACTTCAGTCTGCTTCTGGTTGTATTTAGTCCTTTCAAAAACATCTTTTCTCAGAAAGCAAATGCATTATGTCCTAATACGCTGTGTTTTTGCATGAAGAGGCTGTTAAAGGTTTTTTTTTTTTTTTTTTTTTTTGCTTATAACAGTTTTGTTATAACAGGCTGTCCAAATGCTAATTAAATCAAATTAGATTATATAGCACCTTCCATACCTGAAAGAGTGCAAAGTGCTTTATACATTAAAAACAACAAAGAATGCAAATATGTACACATCTGATAATCTGCGCACACATCCAAACACACCCATGGTGGATAGCACAACTCTAGAAGCATACTTTTTGTTTACTAAACCAACAAGTTAATAATTATAGAAATAAATTAACATCTGGCACATTAGAAGGAAACAATTTCCTGGGAATCCTTTCACACCAGGAGCCATCCAACCCATGAGGTTGTCACCAAGAATCAGGACACAACCCAATCCACACCACAGCCAAAAGACTGCAATGCATAGCTACCCAGAAGGCATCCCCATGACAACAACCCTGCAGACTGAGTAGGCATAGATCAATAAGATAAAGGTAAATATAAGAATTCTTAAGAATAAATCAAATTTGGTAACAATAAAAACAAACATAAAAATGGCTCAGGTGTGTGCTACTTAAAACATCTAAATAATCAAGTAATAAAATATGGAAAAATAAAAAGGTAAATAAAAATAGAACAACAATGATTTCGATATAAACAATAAACCAGATAAGCTCATCTAAATCTGAAACCTAAAAAGGTAGGTCTTGAATGCTTTTTAAAAAGCATCAGTAGTTCCTACAGACCTGAGGTTCTCTTGCAGGTTGTTCCACAGACAGGGGCCATAGTGTTGAAGAGGCCTCGCTGTAAGTTTTAGTTGTCACTTCAGGAACAAGTAAAAGACCGGTACCAAAGGATCTCAGGGTCCGCTATAGGGTGCATATCTTAAAGAAGATAAAGAGGATGGCCCAACATGATCAAGACCTTTATAAATTAGTAAAACAACCTTAAAATCAATCCGGAAATGCACGGCGAGTCAATGTAGCAATTTGGAAACTGATGTAATGTGTTCCCGCCCTCTGGTTCTGGTCAAAACTGCCACAGGAGTAATTGTAGGCTTGAAATAGAATCTTTGGGAAGACCAGAGAAAAGGGTGTTACAGTAATCTAATCTATGGGAAGTAAAAGCATGCATTAGCTCCTCTATAGTGGCGAGAGAGAAATAGGCAGACTGGCAATGTTTTCAAGATGATAAAATCCTGTTTTTGTTTCATTTTTATATGTGGAATGAATCCAACCCAGAGTTGACAAGGACACCCAGATTTCTCACACATTGAGAAGATTTTAAACGCTGCAGTTCGCATAAAAAGATTTCTCTCTCTTGTCTTCACGACCAATGATAAAACTTCCATTTTGTTCTGGTTGTGCTGTAAATATAATATATTTAAAATACAGTTTAAAAAGATATTAACTGTTTGTAACCGTCCCGACAGAAACTCAGAACATATTACCAGCATTCAATTTTTTTTTGCGCAGATACTTCAGGAGTTACAGTACTTAAGCTCCCGGTACAAATGTGTTACAAATGTGTGATGAACTTCTGAAGCTTGTCTGTGATTGGACGATCATAGTAGAGGGTTCTGCGATCTACCGTAATGACAACTAAATGGGCGATGAGGTCTTTCTGATGGTTCCTGAATTCTTATGACATGTTATACGGTTCAGGAGTTATGATCGTAATATGTGCACATGTAACATCCTGTTGGTAGAAACAGGTCAGTATAAAGAGCTGCAGGTTCTGTAACAAGAGCCAGAATCTTGGTTGTAGACTTTGTTTCTTTGAAACAAAAATTCGCATCACCCTCTGGACACACACAAGCAGTAAGTGGTACATTAAGCAATCATCTCACTTCATTCCCCTGATTAGATCTAATAAAACAGCTGCTGACGACAGAGCTACAGGTTTTGTAGGCATTAAAGCATGACATAAAAGCGAACATAAATGCATGAACATTATCCTTTACATAGCTGCGAAAACCAAAACGGTGTCTCCTGATAACATCTCTAAGTGGTAACATATATAGATTAAAAAGTACTGGGCCTAAAGTTGATCCTTGGGGAATGCCACAATCAGTTCTGTGCATTTCAGAGGAGAACTGTTCATCTATGAGATTGGAGTAAGACAGTACCCGAGAGACCCACTAAACATCTCTGTCTGTTTCTACTGTATCAAACAGCAGCACTAAGATTCAGGAGTACCGTGATGGAAAGATTTTGTGACTCTAAATTACATCAAAGATCATTAATGATCTCTAAAAGAGCCATCTCTGTACTGTGATTTGTCCTAAAGCCAGACTAATATTTTTCTCAAATATTGTGTTTATTCAAGAACTCACCTAATAATAAAAAAAGTTCTTCTATCATTTTACCCATATCATTTAGTAATAAGTTGGTGATAGGTCAGTAATTATCAAGAAAGTTTTAAACTAAATTATTCTTCTTCAGAAGCGATGTCACCACTGCCGTTTTATAGGCAGATGGAAAATTACTCATTGAAGGGAGCAACTTACTAAATTTAAAAGCTCAGACTCAAACAACCCATTTTTTTTAAAGGGATGTGGAAATGGTCTCTCAAAGGCAGCTTGTTGGGTTTAGTTGAGAGAAAACTCAAACAGGACAACAAAACAATGTTAAAACAACATTACATGGCTGCATGAACACATCCCAGACTGCAATGTGTCTCATGGAGATGACATCAACGGCTTGACTGAGTGTGTGACAGATTATAAAAACTTCTGTGTGGACAGCATCAATAACAAAGTAACAGTAACAAGTAACAAACCCTGGATCACCAGTGACCCGAAAAGCTGCTGTACATTTGAATTTCCCTCAGGGATTAAAGTATATTTCTTTCATTCACTCATTCATTCATTACGTTGAGATAAAGTCTGTACTAGGGCTGTGCCAAAAATCGAAAGATCGAAAGATCGCAATCTATGCTGGCCTCGATCTCGGTGATAAGCCAAACGCATTTTTCGACACATTTAGTGACGAATCAGGTGACTTAAC
>JBAMHV010000004.1:27235820-27246027 GCA_037177535.1 Pseudomugil gertrudae | reverse complement strand
ACCCATATACATGAACACACATACCCAACCACCCACCCCCTCCTCACCACACACCTCTCCACACACATACACGCACCATTCTATCAATTCTAAATGTAATTGTTTATTTTTAGCAACTGTAAATCTAACAACAAAGGACCATATCTATTTGACACAGCTGTTTCCAATTTCATTTATATTTGCATGCAAACATGTATTTGGAATAAACCTCAAAAAGAGAATTCATAAAGAGTTGTGCTGTTATGCAAACACAGTGTTTGATATGATGTACAACACTGAGGTTTGTTCATTTTTTTTCTAAATCTAGAGACTGTCGTTCATTCTAATTCCAGTAAGAAACAACAATATAAATCATTTGTGGAGATACACTATTTCAGGCAACTGAATAATTCATATGTATAAATTACTAACACATTACGTTCTTTGTTATCTCCTCCAAACAATGCCGTCTAATTTGTATTGCTAGCAGTAATGAAGCTGCTGTCTGAAAAAATACAGTCTTAAACATCATTATCATTTTGTAGACTTTACAGTCACAAAAGGCCCAGAAGGGCACAGTTAACCTGTCCTGTCATGTGCATACCTTCCCCTGAGAAACAACCTCCCACCCGGAATAGCTGGACTGACCCCTGACATGCTTATCTTTGCCCTCACCATCAGGAGCTGTAAGGAGCCCAACTGTTTTCCATTTCAGTGTATAATGTTGGACTTTGTGTTCTTGTGCCTTACACATGAGTCAATGATCTATCTTTTGACCATCCTTTGATATACAGTGGATGTATATATGGTGTTCTCGTTTTAACCCATTAAGACCAAATGGAACACACAAGTTCATATAGAGAGTTAGGCATCGCACTAGCTTACTGTAGAATCACTGATTCCCACCAGTGTAATGTGTTCCATGTAGTTTAAACAGATCAATAACCTTTAACTACGTTTTTAATGGTGCACAGGTCCTCAACTTATATTTTTTTAAACCAATCATAACTTTAGCAGTCTGAACTCCAGCAAACATGACCCTGTACTGTGAAAATGTCATTTTTTTTCAATCATTGTTCAAATACCACCCCTTAACACATGTTTGGTGCTAGCTAACACCAGGCTGCTAACAGGTTCATGCAGGCTACTGATCAGGGGCAATTTAATGATCAGAGGTTTAGAGATGCTGAGCATCCAGAGAGATGCACGGTCAGGCAAGATCGTTTTCACCGTTTTACCTATTTAGTACCATTTCATTCCCACTTTTGTGAGAGAAAAGCAAAAGACTTTTTGGGAAAATTGGTGACAAAACCATCAATCTGATAAAGGTTATTTGAATGCTTATTGCCTTGTGATGGACAGGCGACCTGTCCACGGTGTACCCTGCCTCTTCCCTGCTAATTGCTGGGATAGATTCCAGCCCGACATGACAATGAAATGTTATCAGCGGTAGAAACAAAAAAGAGTAAATGGATGAATGAATGCTGAGCCACAGCTATAGAGGAATAGGTGGGAATCATAAAAGAAACATATGGTAACCACAATTCTGGATATAAATTCAGTACACATGCTTAAAACTAGAAAGAATTAAATATGGGAAGAAAACATCACTTTCATGGTATACTGTATAAATAAACACATTTTACCTGTAGATATGTTGGTAAAACTACATTGTTAATGAATGGGATCATTTTCTTTGTCGGCTTAACAGTTTCACTTTTCTTTGCTTAGCTTTTTTCTTATTTTCTGACCGGGTTCTTGCTGACGCTGCACTCTTCTTCCCCTCTTTCATCTTCCATCTTTACACTGACAACAACATACAAATACATTGTACTCACCTAGAAGAATTAAAATTACATAAATATGTACAAAATACTATGAAGATTAATGAGTTTAAATCATCATCAAAGCAGTATCTATTCGAGTGAGTGTGAAATTATAAATATGAATGCTTTTGTAAAAGTATATATGGGGTGGCATGACTAAAATTGTAAATGATTTTAATAAGAAATAGGTTAAAGATAAAGGGACTATATTATATAGATGAGTGATGCTGTATGTGAAAAAAGCTTTACATCTGCTTAAAGCAACATCTCTTCAGTCAGAGGTAAACGTCTTTGTTGTTTAGAAAGAAATGGACCTTTTAGCCATCATCTCTAGTTGTACTTAATGCATCAAAGAGAAGCTTTCTAAACCTCATGGATGAGCTACAACCCTGAGAGCCTTTAGCTACACAAAGCATTTGAAATGAGCAAAACCTCCTTACTCTGCTGAGAATGCCACTTTGCGCCTTCTTCTTGTCCGGTTAACTTGAGCAACCAAGTGAAGCACACAAGGAGAACTTTTTTGTACTAAACTTCTAAAAAGAGATGGTGAAAGACTTGTGTGCTCTTGACAGTCAGCCTAAGCAGTAGTTTGTCTGGCTCTGTAACAAGATCTGTCCATGCTTGAACAACTGGAGAGGCAGCCGTTCTCAGAGTGCAAGCTGTAGCTTTTTCCACCAAGGAATTAGGAGTGATGGAGGGGAGGAAAGTGGGGGGAAGGAAAGAGATGTAATTAGGGAGCAAGGCAGAGAGGATGATGTGGGAGAAGACAATCGAGAGAAAAGAGAGAGAGGAGGGAAAAGCCACTGAGGGCAAGAGACAGAGGAAACAGAAGGGGAAAAGAAGTAGACGAAGGCAGAGAGACAGTTTGAGCTGAAAATCATTTAGCACTAAGCTAAATGCCAACTAAGAATAGACTTTAAATCAATCAAGCCCAGCTGTGTGGCTGGAAAATTAATATGTCCCCTAGAAAGCATTGCATTTTCTCCAAAGGCTGAAGCACTGCCACAAAACCCACGGAGACCACATGAGCAGCCTGCTTTTATGTTGGTCACGACAGAGATCAATATACACTACCAGTCAAAAGTTTGGACACACTTTCCCATCAGATTTACCGGGAAGTGTGTTCAAACTATCTTACTGGTAGTGCATAAACTATATCTGATAAGGTGACAATCAAATACACTTCATCACCCCTGCAGCCAAAATTAAAAGAATACATTAGCAGCAACTGCTACAAGCCAACTCTGCTCAGGGATGAAGGACGGACAAATTTTAGGATGGAAGAGCTGAGAATGTATCGTCACAATTGGCGATGAGGTACAAAGAAATGGTAATATTAGCAGGGTTTTTGGGTAGCAAAGCTGCTCAAAGCAACGGAAGCAATAAAACAGCTATAGATCCACTCGAACACAAAACTAGCCAGTACAAAAAGGAAAACCGAGAAGTAATAAATGTGAGATAAAAAACTGCTCTACCAAGCTACGAATACAAAAAGTGAAGCAGCTCTAATAGCTATTGCAAACAAACAGTACTGCTGCAAAGTTACACAATAAAAAGAACCTATTAATACAACAGATTCTAACTTTAACTAACTAACTTCATAACACAGAGGAACCAAAAGGGCTTTACGTATTATGGACCAAAATAAGATTATTTACTAGTAAGAAAAAAACCTCAAAGCCAAACAGCTTTAACACAGTTGAAACAAACTACTCTTCTAAACAAATTAGTCAAGCATAAAGTCACAGTCAAAGGGTAGCACTGCAATGGTAGAGTCCATGCAAACAGATGCTGCCATCTGAATGTCTGCAGTTGTCTTCTGCTTGCTGGTACAAGGCATCGCCAGCAATGATTGGCCCACCAATTATCCAATGGCGAGAGAGGAGATGAGGGTCTGAAAGCTCCATTCAATCCCAGCCAGCAGACAGCAAGGAGGAATTTGCAGGTGGAATAGAGCACAGGTGAAGACAATACGACAATGACTCGGCAGTTGTAACCGAAACAAATCTTACAAGCAGACTTCTATCCTCATTAGACAATCATTAGTCCTTCTCTGAAAGTAAATCAGCTTGTTTAGTCCCTGCACATCTTTTTAGTTCGTTGAATATCTTATAAAAGTACATAGAAGTTATGTGACTAAAACAGGACCCCTGCAACCATCTGTCCGAGACAACAAAGATTTCATTTGGAGTCTCTACGTTTCTTTTCTGACAGATGCTTTAGTGTTAGCCTCGTGGTACCTGATAACCAGCATATGCCAAGTGAAACTATATGAACTAGAAAATGCATGTACAACAGATGCCCATGCTGTCTGTTTCACCATTAAACCTCTGATAACTAGATCTCTTACTAATTGTCAAGGTTGAGGAAAAACGTTTGCACTTAGTACTTTCATGCTTTTAAGTATCTAACAATTTGTCGCCTAATTAGCTGGGCTTTTCTTTTCCACTTGATGAAACATTCATCACAGAGCTCCTATTATTGCCACTGTTGTTTTTCAAAGATAATGTCTTCAGAGAAGCTCCTTTTTTCTATCTGTTTCAAACATAAAT
The DNA here is from genome assembly GCA_037177535.1 of Pseudomugil gertrudae. Lineage (NCBI taxonomy): Eukaryota > Metazoa > Chordata > Actinopteri > Atheriniformes > Pseudomugilidae > Pseudomugil > Pseudomugil gertrudae. The sequence continues at coordinate 27,241,670 of JBAMHV010000004.1, read as the reverse complement.
GTGGCAGGCAGCTTTTTTTCATAAGCTGTTGCCACCTTGTGCTTTAAGAAAAAAGACACCCCCCGCTATCCAATGATGATAATGGATGTCACATGAAACACCATCCTGGAAAGTTCCCATGTCCCCATTTATCACTCTTAATCATTTCCTACAGATTTCTGAAGACCACATTTATTGAATGCATCTATCTTTCTCTTGTTGAGGCTCAGGACAAAGATGAATCACTCTAACCACCATATATAAGGACTTTTCTTAGAGAATAAAAAAGCAAAGCTGTCATTCTTTAGTTCATTCAAACTTTAGTAGACACTGATAACCATCCAATACCAGTCAGAAGTTTGAATTCACTTTCTCATCAGATTTAATGTGTCTAGCTTTTGACAACTATTATTTACTAATTTTATGTAGACACAAGTTATGGTTAAAATATATATATTATTTTTTTAAAGTAAGAAAATTCTTGTTTACATATTTATCCAAGACACTTGTTCGTCTTATGCACATGTCCACAGTCCTTCACATTACTTTCACTCACACCACAATTGGTGGCTTTTATATAACACTCGGAGCCTCAATGGTGTTAATTAGAAATTTTAAATAAATGCATCATCAAGGTTACAAAAATGATTAAGGTTATGGTTAAAATATCTTATGGTTCATCAAGACTCATCAATGCTGCCCAGTAAGATTTACTGGTATTCACTGCTCCAAGCATGTATTGTGAATACATGAATGAATCAAAACAATTATTAAAAATGATCTGCCTTGAGTAATTGTGAAATTCATTGTTAAATGTACCCTGGGGGATATTTATGTCATACCATGCCCCCACTGGCTTTTCAGAGCCTTATTTCTTTTTTAAAGTGTAACTAACCCCCTGAAAGAGGCTAACACCGCCCCAGACCAATTTTCAAAAGCTCCACATGGGCAGGAGCCGACAGACACAAAGGGATGTGGCCAAGTGTGGGGGAATGGGACAGACAAATACAATGCAATTCCAGCTCCTAACTCACCACAGAGGGCGTGTGTCTGTGAGACGCTTGTATACCAGAGCCGGGGCCTGTAACATGTACATTTGGCATGTACCAAAAGAAAAATTCACCTGCAGTAGCCACTGTTCAACCCAAAGAGGGCAGCACTAAGACGGTTTTAGACCAAAGTTTGGCAAATTAAACAAGTTTACACAAAAATGTCAAAAATTGCACAGTAACAAGAAGACAGCACAGTTAGAGCCAAATTTAGACAGTTTATCAGCAAAAAAAAAAGTAATTTGGGGCGTTAGTTATTATTCTTTAACGATTCCCCCAGTAATTTTGCACCTGGATAGAGATTTCTGTGACACAACCCAGCGTACCTGTGTGTAGCTAGCTGCTAACGTTGCAAAAGTAAAGACAGGTTGGCCGAGAGAAAGGAAAAAACAGAGGAGTGTAAAGATATAAACACAACCAAAAATACAGAAAATCGTGGGACCACAACACACTGTACTGAGAGAAAAAAACTGCAGTGCTTGCAGAAGGAATACGCGTTCCACAACAGCACGTCCTCCTTGTTGCAACATCTTAGCAGGAGTCATTCACTCTTCGTCTGCCAGTTTATAATCTGAGGCTGACAGGTACATGTTTATCACCAACATGCTCATCAAACATGTGTCTACTCTCTGAAAAAAGATGCCAAAGACTGATTTCTACTTTTAATTCTAAATATTAGCATCCTTCCTAAACCTACTTCACCAAAAAAATGGAAATGGGTATAAGGATGTCAAAAAATAACTTTTGTTACATTACAAATATATTTTTTTTACTTCATAATTTATGCATCATTTTAGGCTTTCTATTTACATATTTTTTAAAGATCAACTTTGAAAATATTGTTCATCCTGTTTTTGCTAAACAAAAGGGTATAATTATGCTATTAAATGCACAGCTTTCTACTATTTGTGGTGAAATGCTTAATTATGCACGTTTTTAATAAAGGAACATTTTCTTTGAAAAGGCAGCTAGAAGAGGCCTGTGTTTCCCCTTTTTACTGTGAAAACAAAATGTTTTAAAATACGTTTATTTTATGTAGATTGTCATTTTGTCTTTTGTTTTTATGTCATTCTTAGAGTAAGTTTAAGTTAAATTTTGATAACTTCAAAATATCTGTAATATATAATGCTCTTTATACAATTACTCGATTAATCGTGAAAACAATCAATTGATTACTTAATTACTAAAATAACTTAACTTCAGTAAATTAGAAATAAAGGATCTGAAGACCCATCATGTTGGAATAACATCAATTTTAAACACTCTTCTATTGATGGGACTGTTCTTATCTGCCACTTCAGCAAAGTGCAAAGGCTTTCTCTCTGTTCGATACATCTCGTCCAACCTGTATGACTAAAGCTAGTTACATACCCCACAATAAGTTTGTCTTTGTTCTTGAGGTAGCAAGAAAAACAAAAAAGGTATTTTTGGTCGGGTCAATTTATTCTCCATGCAAAGATGCATCAGCAACAGGGCAGGGATGATTACAGATGGGATGTCTGCCCTGGTTATTTCATAATTAACTAGATAATTCATCCGCGGCAGGGCGGGTTGTTCATTCGACTGTGTCCGTGTCTTAAAATGCCAGATGTTGGAAACGTTTGTACTTTCTCACCACCTCCATCAGCTGTTTTATTAAGTAAGAAGCTTAACAGGTTAAAGACTCCATGTAATGTAATCTCATCATACTGCTAGACAGTGGAGAAAAAGCTCCTTGATATGACGTGACTTTTGGAGAAATTTTACCAGTTTAACTGTAAAGTTATCCATTTGAGAAAGTCACTGAATGCACACACTATCTAAAACGAGGTATTTTTAGGTATTGATTAGTTAAATACTGCATTACTTAGGATTTAAAATCTGACTTTTTAGCTCCTGGAGTGCTGTGGGCCGTGGGTGCTGTGGGCCTTGATCCACAGCAATGATATAACAAAAAGGTTCTTATGGAACAATTGAAGTCATTGCCACACCATCAAACTCAAGACCCTTTGTGGACTGGTTCAAAATAGCTTTAGCTGCAAATCTCCATTATTCATGCATCTCTCCCACACTCCCCATACACAAAAAATCTTTGTGCTGCATTTGCCCAGCCATGGGTCATAACCTCCATTAGAAGATGCAGAAGAAGACATTTTTAGGCGCCTTTAGCAAAATTAGAATATCTTTCTTTTTGCGTGTTAGGGAGTCCTCTGATGCCATTGTCCCAGTGCAACTAATGCTGTGGAGAAATTCTTTCCTGTTTTGCCTGCAGTACCATTTCACTATGTAATCACCCAACTCATGAAAATTGCAAAGGTGGTGAATAATTTAAAGTGGCTGTGTTAAAAATTATGTGTTGTACGGTGTCATAACGTCGGTATGCATGCACAAAAGGGGAGGGAGAGAAAAGTAGATAAAAAGAAATTTGGTTGTCTTTGTCACTGACTTATAACATATCACATTTTCCTCTGCTTTCAAAATTTCTTTATTGTTACTCTAGGGCATGCTTATATTGAAATGAGCACCAGCTGTTTGGCAGCAGAGGAAACATACTGTACTATACCAATGGCAGCATCCATTTTTAATCTTCTGTGCACATGAGCTCATGTAGAACAGAAGTGAAATGTAAAATGCTGAACGATTGACTCGAACAGCAGTTTGGAGTTAGACTATTTGCCCTTGCAAGCTGTGAAGGACAGAATATTAAAGTAAGCTGTCTAGTCACCCGGGAGATCAACTCTGATTTTATTTGATTAACTGCAATCATGAAATCCCAACCCACTAGATTCTGCTCCAGTCAGGCCTTTCATAAAAAAAAACACACCAGGTATTAAATAAATGTTCCCCTGTTGGGAAAGAATAAACAGTGCTTCTATATTTGTCCGCTCTTGAGTTTGATGCAACTGAATGAATACTGAATGCTTTTAATGACAGATTATTAAACAGATGTCATATACGAGATTTTTCATAAAAGGAGTGTATTTCTATTGATATTTTGACAAATTAATAAATCACATTACAATCACCATTAGTTTTATTAGACCTGCTTGCTTTTCGACATAGATCCAGGAAGATGTTGGAAACATTCCTGAGATTTTGTTCAATACCAACATGAAGCATCACACAGTTACTGCAGATCCATCACGAGAATCTCCCTTTCCATCACATTCCAAAGCTGCTCTATTGGATGGAGAACTGGTGACTGTGGAGGCCACTTTAGTGTTCAGTGCTTCAGTGTCACGTTCAGCGGAGTAGCTGGAGAGGAGTTGAGCTTTGTGACATGGTGCATTATCCAGCTGGAAGTAACCTGAACCATTAATACACAGCAGAACACGTGGGTTTTCTCCAGGGTCTTCCTCCCAGCACCCAAAGACATGCATGTTTAGGTTGATTGGTCATTCAAAATTGTCCTTAGGGGTGGAGGTGTGTGTGTGTGACCGGTTGTTTGTTTCTCTATGTTGGACATTCCTTATGGACACTATAACTACTGGAACTACTTTTAGTGTCTCAGGTTGTGTTTAAATTGAGTGTGTCCATTAAAACTCGGAGAATACTCTGCTATCACAATTTATTCTCTTTAGTTAGATGTTAACTTAGGTTTAGTTATTAAAAGAGTTCAAGTTTGCAGCTTACTCGTCATAAATCCTTCATGCCCAACATGGAGCTGCATGAAATGTAGCCACCTCACGATGATTGAACTTTTTCAGTGACACCAACCACATTTCTGCACTGCTGATCAGCATAACTATTACAAGTTCCTGAGTGAGACCAGGCTGTTTCGGTTGCGCAGCAGTCAGACATACTTGGCTGTTGGCTGGCAGGTGTTAGTGTGTAGCTGTGGAAAATTGAACCGGAGCATGGTGCACATCACCTGAAACTCTTCAAAGCTGCAAGACATTAATACAAGAGATGACTTTCTCATTATATCTACACCAGTTTAATCATCATAACAAGTGTTTAATAACAGTTCTGAGTTATCGAATCAGTCAGTGACCTTTTACTCTTTCTTGCTCTGTTGTGTTTTTCACATGGCTGGGTCCAAGAGAGAAAACATACAGATACTGCACTTCTCACTCTGATCCAGTCACTGAGCCTGAGTTGTAAATGCCATCACATTAACGATGCCCCCAGGGCTCAGACAGCCCCCCTTCACACATCTATGCATCATGTTTGTTAAACACCGAGTGGCTGTGCTGACTGTTCTGGTGTCAGATCCCAGAACCACTTCATTTCTTCGCTCTAACAACATTATTTTATTAAAACAACCTCAGATGGAAGATTTTTTCATTCCATTTAGAACACCACTTCTTCATGCTTCTAGTCATTTTTCATGTATGGTTGGGAAATATTACAAGCTTTGGTTTAGACGCCTTTCAAGTGACGTATGTGGGTGATGCGTGTGCATTCTCTGTGTAAAACAACTTTGTTTGACAGCTTGACACACGGTATTATATACACAACCACTTGAAACCTAAAGTTTTTTTTTTTACTTAAAATGCCATCTTGCTGTGCTATTGGATGTACAAATTGGAGAAAAGACAATCCACATGATACCTGGAGGCAACTATTCATTAAAAAAATAATAAATAGGGTTTTATTGCTATGTGCCATCACCCGGGATGTCTGGACGGAGGCCCATGCAAGACTATGCAGTGTGCATTTTATTTCAGTTAGATATAATTATATTTAGGTAATTCTAGAACTGGGCTTCACGGTGACGCAGTCGGTTAGCACTGTGGCCTCACAGCGAGAAGGTTGCCGGTTCAATTCCTGGTGTGAGCGGGGCTCCAACCGGGATCCTTTCTGTGTGGAGTTTGCATGTTCTCCCCGTGTTAGCGTGGGT